>CAWUFW010019409.1:0-187364 GCA_963921515.1 Calotriton arnoldi
CATGGAATGTAAATAGCCTCCTGGGTAATATCAAACAGACTGCAGTGCTTTGGAATGCAAAATGGCTTCATGCCAACTTTCTCTTCCTTCAGGAAGCTCATCTTTTGGGGAACAAAATCCCCTTTTTGGTCTGCTGCAGTTACACACAGGTGTTCCATTCTGGGATCAAATGAGACTCTTGAGGAGTGGCAATACTGCTGAAGGGGCACCTTCATTATGCCGTCACCAAGACATGGTTGGATCTGTGGGGCAGGGACATAGCACTCAAAGGGCACCTTCATGATCACCTGCTCTCAGATATTAATGTTTATGCCTGCCTCCACTGTCTTCATCCTTTCTGGAGGTGATCACGAGGCTACTTAGAGACCTTACACTGGGCCTGTTGGTGCTGAGTAGTGACTGGAACAGGGTGATGGATGTGACGCTTGACCGCCTTTGCAGGGTGTGGGGTGGGGGAGCCACCCATTCGCTGCTGCAGCCCTTTCTATCAGCATTGTGCCTTGTTGACCCCTGGCGTCTGCTTCACCCAAGGGTACCCCTCTCACTCTTGGGCACACAACACCTCCTCCCTTCTGGACTATTTCTTTGTCACTAAGACACTCACCCATGATGTCATAGATGTGCAGCTTCCTTCTAGATGTCTCTCCGACCACTTGTCTATCTCGTTCACACTGCGATCTGGTTGACCCCTGGCCCCCTTGCGCTGCCTCATGTTGGCATGGTCTCTTTGTGTCGCTGAGCTCATCTTCAATGTAGGGGAGCTTGAGGTACAGATCTGTCAGCTAGAGGGTAGTACACAGCCAGCCCTCATTGCGTCGAGCAGGGAGAAATAGACCTGGTGCAGGAGCAGCTGCGTGGCATCCTGATGGACGATGGTAAATCAGTGTGGCTCGCAAATTCCTGCACTACCTCTGTTCGAGTGTCACATACCGGGGCCCAGTCTCCTATATTTGTGATAGGCTCTGGGCAGCAGCGATTGTGCAACAATTTGCTCAACAACATGCAGCACTCTACGAGTGCAGTGATACACTGCCAGAGCCCTGATCTCTCAATTTATTGCTGACCTGCCCCTTCGGGCACTCATGGCAGCTGAGAAAAAATTGCCGGAGGGAAAGCTGATCGTTGAGGAGCTTATGACGGTCCTGGCTCCTCTCCGATATGGTAAAACGCTGGGACCCACGGGTTTCCCCAGTGCGTTTTATAAATCCTTCATGCACACAGTGACCAAGGACTTCAAGGAGGAAATTAGGAAGTGGTTGACTGTGGCAAGCTACATCCTTCCTTTCTCCAGGCCAAAATAGTGGTGATTCCAAAGGTCCAGAAGCCCCCAGACCAGTGCACCTCTTAAAGGCTAATTTACTTGCTTAATGGGGAGGTGAAGATCTTGGCTAATGATCCCTTGGTCTGGGTCATTCCTTCCGTGGTGCACCCTGATCAGGCGGGGTTCATGCCCCCCCGAGCCACCCGACACAACATTTGTGGGGTTCCCAACACTATCGCCCTGGCAGCACAGGATCAACTGCCCTGCAGCCATACTTTCAGCAGACATAGAAAGAGCGTTTGATTTGGTTAGCTGATCTTTATCTGTTTGCCCTCATGCAGCGGCTTAACATTGGTCCCAAATTCACCGCTTATGTCTGCCTTCTGTAAACTGACTTGACGGCACAACGGTGTCCAACCCGTTCCTTTTCAGGTGGGGTACACAACAGGGATGCATTCTCTTGCCGCTGCTATTTGTGATAGTAATATAGCCTCTTGCGGAGTGGCTGCGCATTGATACGCAGGTCTCGGGTTCGATTGGGACCCAGTATTTTCGCATTGCATTGCCCTTCATGCAGACGATGCAGCAATATTTTTCACACACCCTGAGACTTCAGGCCCATGAATACTGCAAATACTGTGGATATTTGGGTTGTTCTCAACTTATCCAACTCAACTATTTTTCCAGTCCGTACCCCTTCACCCGATTTATGCTGGGTGACTGATATACCAGTGGCTGCTTGGGGATTTAAATATTTAGGTGTGTTCATCACACCTGATGCTGCACAAGCCTGGGCGATGAATATCCAGCCACTGTTGGACAGAATGCTGGTGGAGATTAAAACGAAGGCCGCCATCCTCCTGACCCTCCTGGGGCCTCTCCCCTACCTTGTAAATCAGCTACAGAACTACCCTTATCACCTATCTAAATCCCAACTTCACTCGTCACTCGGGGGCATCCTGTGGAACTACAGGACGCCCTGTATAGCACTTACTAAGTTCTTTAAGGCCACCTGTGATGGTGGTATTGCAGCTGCAGATGTGGAAAGTTACTATAGGGCCTCTTACCTTGAAATCATCAACAAATGGTTGTCAAACACTCAAGGAGATCCAGTGTATGCTACTGAAAAGTGGGCTCTCGGAGACACAACCTTACTTCACTATACGGCGGGCGCTCCTGCCAGCTCTTTTGCCAGCGATGAAGGCAGTGATCTTCATGTAGCGGTTGACCTTAAAAGCCCTCACTTGGGACAAGAGACTGATGGGCTAGATGCCCCTGTGGGCAGGTGCCATGTTTCCACAGGTGGCACAGCTGTTGGGTTTTCTCGGCTGTAATACCAGTGGGATCTCCACCTTGGGAGATGTGCTCGAGGGGGTGACACTTGAATCCTGTCAAACCTTGCAGGCAGAATATGCCCTCCACCATAGCCTATTTGTCCACTACTTACAGCTGCGACACGCCCTCTTGCCCTATCTTACTGATTTGGACGAACTCTCTGACTTTCACCCGCTGGAGACCAAACTGCTGCAAGGTGTTCTGGATGACCACAAGGTTTCACAGGTCTATTGTTCTTTAATCCAGAATATTCCAGGTACATTCGAGGAGCTGCGCTTCACCTGGCAACTCGACCTGGGAGCTATATCTGATGATGAATGGATGGAGGTCTGTGCCTCCCCAAGGAGTGCAGCGATTTCTGAATGACTACTTCTTATTCAGCTCAACTATTATCTAGGACCTACCTCACACAGCACAGGCTCTGCCGCATGGGGGTGATCACCTCATCCCTGTGCCTGAGGTGCCACAGTCAAACTGGGGAGTTTCTGCACACTGCATGGGTGTGCCTCTGTCTCCACCCATTTTGGGAGGGTGTCCTGAGTACCATGGGGCACATCTTGGCCCAACCAAAACCGTGAGACCCGAAACTCGTCCTCTTGCATATAACTGACAACTTTGAGATGACTCAGTATGGCATGACACCTCTGTGGATAGGTCTCATGCTGGCTAAGAGGGATGTGGCGCACCACTGGAAGGCGGAATCCCGGCGTCGGTGTCTGCATGGGAAAAGTGGTGCATGGTCAGAGAGCAGCCAGGTAACGCGGATAGGGGTGCCCTCAGAAGCATGGCAAGGTTTGGAGTGAGTGGGCGAAATATAGAGGCATATTGCTTGAATGTGCATTCTCTACTGTTCCAAGCATTGAGGGTGAGATCAGGACATACACGGGGTTGGAGAGTCAATGTATAATTGTTGCATGATTATGTTGCTTATGTATGGGGCTGGGGGTGGGTACGGGGATGTCAGAAACAAGAGACACAGCACATGTGTTGTTGCAATTTGTTTTTCTTTTCTGTCATGGCATAATGTAAAATCTGATAAAAGTGTTATTAAAAAAAATCCACTTGCAGCACCTTCTAAGTGAGGCTGGATACAAGAGGTGTGAGGATGAATTGACTGCTGTCCACATTACCGCTCACCTCTAAATGAGGCAATACTACCATGACAGTCGCAACACTATTTGGGGATCACACCCTCCTGAATCACACAGACTTTACTCATGCTCAGGGCCTACCAGACTCACTGTTTTTAACACACACTAGTATGTTAATGTTGATGTTAGGGAATTTTTAAAGCGCACGAATACCCAGGGGTGTCTTGGCGCTATCTGAACTAAAGACATGCTAGAAGAAAACGCTTTAGATATTAAATAGCCAGGTCTTAATCTCCTTCCTGAATGCCAACAAGGAGGGAATTGCTCTGATGTGGTGGAAGGCTATTCCATAACTTACCTGTGCCATAGATGATGCTCCTACCTCCCCAATTTGCTTCAGCAAATTGGGGAGGTAGGACCGAAGATCTCTGTAAGGGGTGTACCATTTAAAAGCATTCCTAAGAAACTCCGGACCTGTATTATACAGTCCTTTATGTGCAAGGTTTAAGTTTTTAAATTTTGCCTGGCTACAAATTGGAAGCCAGTGTAGTTTTCGAAGTTCCTGTGAGATGGAATGACATTTAGGTAACTTCAAGACCATTCTGGCAGCAGCATTTTGCACCTATTGCAACCAACTTACCTGCCTTTCTTGCACGTTTAAGAAAAGACTATTGCAATAGTCCAATTTTGAAAGGACTAGTGCAGTAATCACATTTTTCCTATAGTTGTCAGGAAAGTAGGGCAGTATTTTTCTAATCATTTTTAGTATGTAGTAGGCTGAGGAAACCACCGCTGACACTTGGGCTCCCATATTGAGATTGTCATTAATGATGACTCCTAAGTTTTTCGCTTTCGGAACGGGAAGTGGAGGTTGAGGAAGTTGCTCAGGCCACCAACTAGGGGACCATGATGGAGAGGGCTTCCCAAATATGATAATCTCAGGTTTTCCTGAGTTAAGTTTCAGACAATGCCTGCTCATCCAACAGCTGACTGCCTTGATACAGTCTTGACATCTTTGCGTACCAGACCAGTCATTATTGACCGCAGAGATTATCAGTTGTGCATCATCAGCATAAGAGGTTACATCCATTTTAAAGCTTTTAATAAGAGAGGCCAACTTTGCCACATACACATTAAAGAGAGTGGGGCTCAATAATGATCCCTGTGGCACTCCACAAGGCAATGACTAAGGTGTTGATTCATATTTGCCTAATGCTACCGTTTGTTTCCTGTTATTAAGAAAGGAAGTGAGCAAAGCCAGAGCCTTATCCTTAATCCCTATTTCCGCTAAACAGTGAATAAGGGTTTTGTGATCAACTGTATTAAACGCAGCCGATAACTCCAAAAGGATCATGACTGCGGAACCCCCATTATCCACTGTCATCCTTACCTCTTCCGTTGCTTTGACCAGGGCCATTTCAGTACTATGTCCTGGTCTAAAGCCGAACTGAGTTGAGTCTAATAGTTGATTGTGCTGAATATATTTGGATAGTTCTATATTCATGATTTGTTCGATAACTTTTGAAGGCAGGTGTGATATTGGGGGGTAATTGTTGGTGTAGGTACAACTCAGATTAGATTTTTTTATAAGGGGAAGAATAGAGGCCTGTTTCCAAATTTGCGGAAATACGCCTGTAGAGAACATGACGTTAAAAATATCCGACAGGTTCCTAGAGATTATTTCTGGTTTTAATTTCAGTATCTTTGCTGGACAAGGGTCATACGGTGATCCAGATTTGCTGTGCAAGAGGACAATTGCCACTTGTTCTTGCGTGGTAGATGTAAATTCCAAAGCATATAATGGCTGTATTATTTGCTCATTAATAGGAAGCTTGTTATTATTATCAAATTTTTTAAAGATTTCATTAACCTTTTCTTTAAAAGTGTTTGCTAAGGTGTTACAAAACAGTTGACTGTGATTAGAGTCCCTTCTGTTAGAAATCGTCGTCGGTTTCTTGAACACCTGGAATAATTCCTTGGTCGAATTAGAGGCTTTTTCTATCAATGAGGTATAGTAGTTACTTTTTTCCTCAGCAATAAGGTCTTTATACCTAGCTAGTGCAAGCTTGTAGGCCTGTCTTTCTTGCGTATGATATATACAATGACACTGGGCACCTGATGATGTCAAACCCCCTATGCACTAATTTGTACAAGCAATGCATATGATGGGCCACAGAAGACACCTGATCCGATGGTTGTAGTAGGACTCCGAGCGCATCTCTTAATCTCACTACCCCCTTACGAACTAAATGGGAGGAGGACCTGGGCCGTGATTTTTCAGATTAGAAAAGGACCTACCTGCTCGAATACCCTTAATCTCCCGAAATTCCCAGTTCTAATGTTTTCAGTTCTCCATATTACATAGGGCATATCTCATGCCACATAGACTCCATTCCATGTTCCCTGCCATGTCCCCTGCTTGTCCCCGATGTCATCCCTAGGATGCTACTTTGACTCATATGTTATGGGCTTGCCCTGTGATATCTTCTTCCTGGGCGCAGATCCAAAACGTGCAGATGAAACTAGCTGACAGGGACACTTGGCAATCTCTAGAAAACTGTATCCTAGGACAATTTCCACGACCCAAGGAAGCTAGAGTAACGACACAATTTGCAGTCTTAGCACTACTATTAGCTAAGTGACTCTTGACTCAGCACTCTGAAGTCTTCTGCAGTGCCTTTAATATTCCAATGGAGGGAGGAGGTGGAAAGATGGGGACTGGCGGAGAGCGAAGCCCTATGTCGGGAGGAATAGAATATAGGGGCATACGGAAAAAACCTATAGCTATGGAGTAGGACGCATTACTAAAATCTTTTAAAACCCAAGAGGCCAATGACACCTGAGTTCCTACCCTAGAGACCCCCAGAATAAACAATACCTGCTGACCCACTGGAGTGATAATTCCCCCACACTTCATGACACAAAAGAGTGGGAATCCCCGGAGATGCGATGATGGCTAAAATACACACCATCGATAATGCCTGTACACCTTTAAGTTCATTGGCAGCAACCACGTACTATTACGACTCCTTCTTTGCATGAAACAACAAGATGTACGCACATGGTGACGATGTCTAGGTTTGAGGATGGAAGGGTGTTATGTTTCATACAGGTACCCCAATATAGGCTCAGGTAGGAACCAAACCTTTCACCTATATTTCCCCTGCCATTACACTACATAACGATTCTTGGTACTGACCTTTTACCTAGCTACGGTACTGCTTACAGGACGTGGGGTTTTCTCCAAAAACTAGCCTCATTCATTATGCATGAGTATTCTTGATATCTCAGCAGGACTACCATCTCCTGTATAAAAACTATGTATAAAGGTCATTTCTTCCGTCATCCTAGTCCGACATGACACAGCAAGGTAGATCCCCTGAGGGTACCACTTTGGGAATAAAAACACCATATCTTTGCTGAGGCAGGGAGAGGAGAAAAAGGACTTCCATGCTCACACACTGACGCAAGACGCTGAGGTTCCTGCACACAGACACTCCAGCTCGCAGTGGTCTGACATCCCTTACGGGGTGTCCATCTCGAGACCAAGACGGGGTCCCACAGTCTCTCACTTCATGTAATGGGGTTGACTTTATCCTAGAGGGATTCTTGGCTCTACACCTACATACATGCTAGGTACACTTAGGTTCATCTAGCTAGGGTCACATCGTAGGAGTGCGCATTATTACTGTCATGTATTTTTATACCTGCCTGTATTCATTGTTTTAGCACTATGGTAGGAATCTACCATCCTTTTACTCTGTTGGTGCTTATAATAAGTTATATCTGTTTCTGTCTTATGGTTGTTTCAGCACACCTATTTTACACTAGAATGACGCTGGTTCAATAAATACTTATTGAAAACGTCCCCATCGTTTGTTCTGTGTATCTCTCTGAGACAAAGTGAGCATGAGTGACTGAGAGAAAAGTATTGCACTGTTTCCACGATCCCTGATGGGACAGAGTTGTCATGTTCGATAGTTGCCAACAACTATTCTCTCCTTAGTAAGAGGGGTTTATAGTGGCACTGTGAGCTAGCTGGTATACAGGCAAACATACCCGTGGGGGTGTCTAGAATCAGTCTGGACACCAATCCCACAGTCTATGTTGTCTAAACGCGCAGATCCTATATAGGTTTATAGGAACTACACGACATGGCGCTGCCAACGTTAGTTTGATACTTATTTAACGGTCAAATCTGAGTAGTTCAGTCGTGCTATTCTCAGAGACCCCTACTCACATTTTTCCAGAGACGTCTGGAGTGGGAAGGGAACAATCCGCCACAGCTGAGTAGACATATCCTATGTGTTGGCCGTAGGTTTATCAAGCTTGAAGAACAAGCATAAATCATTATCTCAGTTTCCTTAAAACTTGCTCCTTTTTCAATAATGGCTGATGAAGACGCCGCTGCGCCAGCACAATGAGCGGCTGCAGCAAGAGAGGAAGAACAAGAAGGTGAAATAAACATTTCAGAAAATGTCAGAACTGCCCTTACTTTGAAACTAGCAGACTATAGAGTCACAGCTAGGGGTGGGACAGTAACATTTGAGATTGAGGCACACGAATCATGTAGAACAGAGGTATTCTATTCATGGGCTAAATTCCCACAAGCAGATGCACGAACAAATACATTTCACTCTTACTCTGAAGATGAAACACCAGATGAATACTGCCCATATGAGGACATTGAAATTCCGCTCACCTACCAGGAGCAAATAAACTGGTTCAAAGGCGCCCTCCCACACACAAAAGAAAAAGTGAGACTCAGTCCGCTCGGAAGAGATGGAGCAACTTGGCCAGTCCTAGCAGCTTACACACCGCATCCAGACATTGACACAATGCCAGTAGCAGACTTACGTCCACTTCATAAAGAAATAATAAAACTTTACAGAAATCTGACACAGTTCGTGATGAGAACACTCACACTTCAGCCAACAAGGGCTACACCAGCTGGACAAATTCAGGGATCTACAACCAAAACAACACCACAAACCCTACACCCAGTTATGGGTAAAATGCCTACTAAACGTGAGCAAATGCCATTCTGGATAGCTCAAAAAATAGCACAGTTAGAGGCAGTGTTTCCACACACAAGCCCTCAAGAAAAACACAGAATGCTAACAATCTGCTTGCCAATGGGGATAGCTCCCCAGATAGAGGATTGTACCTTTTGGGGTACAGTTTTCGCTGTCATATTTACCAGAACTCATGGCATCCCTTCAATAGCAGGAATATCAAATGTATTAAGACAAATACAGAATGAGTATGGAGCAGAACCTGCTCTGAATTTAGGGTTGAAATTGTTAGGAAATTTTGCCCAGGTATCAATTATTATATTGGCAAACATAAAAAGGGGAGGCAGCAGCAGTGGCAATACACCAACGCCTGATGGATTTCACTCATTTACAACAGAAGTGTGAATTACCTAAAATGATCGAAGATACCCATGCCAAATTAGGTAGAGATAGTTTGGGAGCTAGAGCAACAAAACCTCAACTCATGGGTGGTCCTGAAAAAGAGAACACCAAGCAAGCACCTGATTCTTCCAAGAAGAAATGGGATAATATTAAAAAACAAAAGAATAGAGAGAATAGATCACAATCCAGGGGTGGGTCTCCTCAACAGGAGCCCTCCGAAAGGAGGTCCAACCTTAGGAATCGTGATAACATTAAATAACCTGACAGGTATCAGGATACTGATACACGTTCTTCTCGTTCCTTTCAGGGTTCATCAAAAAGGGAAGGACAGCCAGAACACAGACATGAAGAGCGTACAAAGTCCAGAGACACACAACGCACTTCAGATTATACTTCCAAAACTGAAGAGAAACCAAAATCAAAACTTCAATTTAAAAAGAAGAAGGTAGCAGGTCTTAAAGTTAGACATGCCCAGAATTCTGAGGACTCAAGTTCTGAACGGAGAATGGGCTCTGACAATGCTAGACAGTGCAGCAGAAGTAACAATAGCTCGCCAGAACCCCTTGGAATTTCTGGTGACAGCGGAGTTGAATGAACATATCATGGTGGAGACACCTGATACGAGGGTAAGTGTCCCACATAGGTTACATGAAATAACACTCCAAAAGGAGGGGGACAAACCTAGGAAAATTAAAGGTCTCTTTTGGGAGAACTTGACTCATGGATATGACATCCTTTTGGCTAAAAAATATTGGCCGCCTGAAACTGTTATGGAGTGCCCAAAGGGAGAAACGGTAATTTTACCGGCCTTTTCCGACCTCGTTTCAATATACTTAAAACATACATATGTGCAGGAGTGGGCAGTAGCACTTGCTCCAGCATTATATCACAACCATGTTGGGTGGGATGCTGAGTCACCTCACCATGTATTCCAAATAAAATCTACTCCAACTCCACAGAGACAGTACCCAATGAAACAAGATGCAAAGAAACAGGCCAGGGAGATCTTGGATCACCTTGAATACCAGGGTGTAATTGAAACTTGCATCTCTTCAATGAATAATTCTTTGTTTCCGGTAATGGAACCCGATAATTCATACCGTCTAGTTTTAGACTACAGACATCTGAACACATGCACTAAAACATTTGCAGTACAGAATGCACACAGTGCCGCATTAATGAATAACATTGTGCAGAAGAAATACAAAACAACATTAGATATCTCAAGTGGATTTTTATGCCAAAATATAGCGCCTGAAAGCAGATATTTGACAGCATTCTCAGCGCTCGGGTCTCAGTGTCAATTTTGTTGACTCCCCCAAGGGTATAAGAATAGCCCTGGGTTGTTCTCAGCTAGGGTAACAGACAGAGTTACTTCAGAATATGGATGAAGAGGCATTGTCCCATGTAGATGATTTTTATCTGATGGATGATGATTTAAAGGATCACTTGACCAGGGTGAGCAACATCATTTTGGGGTTCACCTCTGAGGGCTACAAATCCAACTTTAAAAAATCAAAAATAGCCCACCTCAATGTCCTATTTTTGGGATACGAGTTGTCGAGTGAAGGAAAAAGTCTAGCAGCTAACTTTTTAGAGAAATGTGAGCTGCTCCAACCTCCTAAATCGTTGAAAAACATAGAATCCATTTTGGGATTCCTAAATTTTGGCAAAACATACATTTTAGATTACGCAGAAAAAGTAAAACCTTTCTACGACCTAATAAGACCTGATTTTTCAGTTAGGCATTGGACACAGGAACACACAGATATCCTTTGTTCCCTACAAGCTGACATGATAGCTTCAAAACACCTACACACACGTGTTAACACCACAAATTTGGTGATCCGTGTTATAGCAGGTCAATCTGGGTATACTTACCTAATCTTCAATGAAGGCAAGACGGTACCCATAGCATACAAATCACACTTGTACACAAACGCTGAAATGCGTATTGCTTCTACAGAAAAAAGTTTGACAGCAGTACAGACCGCTGTAGTGAGGGAAAGAGCACTGGCTCAGGGAAAACGAATAATTGTTGTGACTCCAGTACCGGCTTTAGAGGCTGTTACAAAAGCAAGCGTTCCGAATGATAAAGCTTTACACCCAAGATGGATACAATGGGCTAATTCTCTCACTGCAGCAGATGAAGATTACAAATTTGACTCTACACTTAAAACACAAGCATTCCTGCAATATGAACAAGAATATCCTCTCCCAAATGAAATAATGCCTCTAGATCTGTATGAATATATCATTTACACTGACAGATCTGCTCAGCCGGCCATAGGAAGGAAACAACAATACAGCGCCGCATGTGCGATTGTGAAGGGTCGTATGCAGAAAGGCAAATTCCATCCTAGCAGTACCAAGACACAGTCTCTAGGAGACTGCACGGCACAACTGGCAGAATTAAAAGCCTTGTTACTGGCACTAATACATACGGATCGTGAATTCCCCACACTGATTGTGTGCGATTCATTTTACTGTGTCCAGTCATACAATGAATATCTTCACTACTGGGGTCTGAATGGGTTTGAAGAAAACGCTATGGGAACCGGTAGCTGACTTGAAAAACGAACTACCAAGAGCTCACGTGATACACAAGCTGAGTCATCAACATGATGGCGTTCATGTTGAAGGGAATTCATTGGCTGATGAAGCCGCAAAAGGGGCAGTATGAACTGCTGCCGTAGCTGCAATCACTCGTTCAAGAAAGAGAATAGACGGAAGCACAATGATAGCTGTCATAGCTTCACGCAAAAACAGCACAGCCTTGCTGAAAGGTTTACCACTCAAGTACTCCTATAAGTTAGTTGCAAATAACATTCTGTATGCTCAAATTCCAGGAGTGGGGGATAGAGTAATACCAAACATAGATCGTAGATTAGGCTTAATACTAGCTGCACATGAGGGTCTAGGTTCTGCACACGCAGGGATTACCGCAATGGTTTTTTTATTGAAACAACGCTATTGGTGGCCAGGACTAACTAAACAGACATATAATTTTGTCTTAAAGTGCGACATCTGTCAGCAGATGAAGGGTTCCACTGTTACACGTCCAGCACAGACACCATTACTAATATCAGACAGACCACTCGCTTGTGTCTATTTGGACCACTGCAACCCCCTACAGTCAGACGGGGCTTATAAGAATATCTTGGTGGCAGTGGATTCATGCTCTAGATTCCTGTGGGCTTGGCCTCAGCGCTCAGCTGATGCTCGAACTGTTATAAAAGATTTGTGAGTCTTTATAGGGACATACGCAGTTGGCACATTACATTCTGCTCGTGGCCCCATGTTTAGCTCTAGGGCTTACAAGGAAGCTATGGGAAGTTTGGGTGTTGCACTGCGGTACTCCTCTCCGTACCATCCCGAGGGAAATTCAGTTGTGGAGAGGAAAAAACGAGAATTAAAGCAATCTTTAACAGCAAGAGTATTAGGTTCGGGTGGTAGTTGGTTCATTCACTTATATGGGGTCCAGAGGGCTCTCAACAATATGCCAAGAAGTTCCCTAGGAGGTGTCACTCTTTACGAAGTCCTATTTGCGACGAGAATGTGGGTACCTGATCTCGACTATAAAAGCACAGTTTCCGATGAAACACCATTTGACATCAATAAACGTTTGGCTGTTTTACAGGATCTCAATATATTCCGGGCACTACAAAGCAACATGCAAGTAAAATGCACCGCCACTGGAGAAGTCAAATCAGTCACGGCAATACCTGCCTGGATCCCTAAAGTCGGGGATCTGCTCATAGAAAAGATTGTTGACAAGAAAGAATTTGGGCCCTCATACAGAAAGCCTGTACCTGTCCTGGCTGTCGAAGGAACAAGAACAGTACTTCTTCCACCTCTTGCCGGCAAAAAAGAAAAGAGATTTGTCTCCATCAAACTGATCAAACCACACTATGTGGCCGATACTGACTAGTAGGCCTCATGGGCTCCTGGGTAGCCGACGCTCTCCTCTCGCTACCATACAGGAATTTCAGACGGAAAGACTCATAACATTTGAAGAGTCACCAATACAAAACAGTGGACTTTCCAACAATGAATTGGAACTCGTTCCTGTTAAAATAGAACATCAAAACACAAATGAAAGACAAATATCGATTCGGCCTAACACTGACATCTACATAAATATGCCTCTACAAGAGACGTCTGCCAGTTCAACAAAACCTGCTGAGCTACCAAAAATAGATCCAACTGCATCCGGCTACTTCATCGATTTTGATACCTTCTTTCTGGATCCCAGTGAACCTGAAACAAGGCCAGCTCAAGTTTCCCGTAAGCAACAACTTCATGACTTCTACATTTTTCTGAAAAAGACTTACCTAGTATCACCTTGGTTACAGCTCTGGATAATAACTGGAATATTGTTTTTTCTATTCTGGATTGGCCTAGTGACTGTCTTTTGCTTACTCATGAATGGAAACTATCTCCCAGAACGCTCTGCAGTATCAAATGTGAACTTGGTCCTGAAACCTCCTACATCATCTCATCGTGAACAAGGAGACCTGTCCTTCGTGAACATTACAGCTGTCCCAATTCCTGATGGTATAGTTTGGAACAGAGTTTCATATGATGTATTTGGTCCCATTGAACTTTTGAAAATACCTCATGCATTTAAAATTTCTTTAAATGATATCATTACCTCCAGTACATTTTCCGGCGATTGGGATTTTGAAACTGTAAATAATATGTTGTCTGATTTAGAACAATCCGGTGCATTTTCAAGCATTGAAATGTTAGAGGACACAACTGATTATGACACAATGTATTGTTAAGACACATTATAGTCATCACTTTTTACATAAATCCAGTATCCCACGTAATGTTTTCACATACCACCATTGGGAACATTGCGCAACACCACCGAAAGGTAGTTCACGAACGTTCGCACAGAAAATTTCTTATTTTTCAGGGTTTAACACTTCTGACCCGACCTCATATTACTATAAGGTTGCAACTACAACTGCACAGAAAAATATGCTAACACACACCAAACAGATTTATTCTGCATCCTTTATTTCCCAACTGTCTGAACAGGGTTTCGACTTATGGAAGGACACTCTAGACATAAAATCAGTCTGGGGCTCAAAGGAATGGCAAGTTCAGGGAACAGAAGCACTATTTCGAGTGTGGCTCATTCCACAGCAGATAATATTTCTGAACGACACTGTGCAACAGACTTCCTGTCTTGGAATAGCCAAGAACAAAGACTTGAACACACCTCGGATTTCCTCACCATCACACTTTGAGGGGTGGCAAAACTTTACAACACATGGTGGGGATACAGTGGAGGACATCATACATTCAGTTTCATATAATTCATCAGACCCCAATTGGAAGGGATGGTTAGTTTGGCCTACAGACACAAATAGATGTCAAACAAGATTCAGAGGTACCTCCGAAGGGTTTAGTATCCATAGGCCGGACCAATGCTATGTACAACGAGAACATCCGGGGGTGGTGACATAAGCAGTGTTGGGAAGTTATGCCTCAATTAGGTAAAAACCTCGACACTGTCCCAGCTGAAACAACACTTATCCTTACTATCAGATGAGGTGGATTTAAGGGATTTTTTTATTGGGTCCCCGGAAGCCATGTCAGAAACGTTTCTTATACGCTGTTTATAATGAAATATGGAAAATCTCTCAATAAGAAGCTGCGGAGAGACTTCGTGAAATTGATAGAATTAACCTAGAAAAGGCCTTAGCGGTTGTTGACAATGGTATGACCACATTAACATCCAGGATTTATTCACTGGGCAACATTGTATCTTCTACTATAGATATACTAGAACAGGATTTGTCCATACTAAAGCACGGACAGTCTCAACTGCCTTCTATCATGTTGTTAAGCTGGACGCTACAATCATTGTATTTGGGTTATGTGCCCTGGCGATTTATCAACAGTACGTCCTTATCTCTGCGTACAATCTAACTAAGAAGCAGATAACAATGGCACAAAGGGGAGCAAAATATATACTGTTGCGCATTGAAAAACTGGACCAATCACCTTTCACAGTGGCAGAGTCACCATCCATGGAATGGTTAATCCATGGCCATATAACATTACCGGTCACAACTTTCCAGTTTCAGTATTGCCTAGAACAACAACAGGCAGGCAGATATGAAGCGATGGGTAAGGAATTCATCAAGGAATCTTGGGAATTGCCATACAGATTTCGATGCAGGAGTGGGGACATGGAAGTGTTTCTAAGCGGTACAAACTGCGAGAATTCTTTAAGTGGATCTCTCATATGCCAGGATATCATGCTTCACGGGCCTGTAATGATTCAGTTGCAAACTTATCCTGTCATCTGAAAGGGTCCCCGGCTGCTGTGATTAATCCGGTGTTCAAGTTGCTCTTGAATGGGAGTTACTTGATGCTGAATGATCAAGGTTGTTGTGGGATGATTCCGGGCATCGCATATCTTGTCACTGTAGGCTCCAGGGTTACTTGTTGTAAGCAAGTATTGTTTCCACTGACCCACACAGTCAGGTAGGCACCATACGACCTTCGTTGAATGTTTACTTTATACGGTTTGATACTCTGAGCCGAATGAAAGCCATGCTTTTACAGAAAACCGTGCCCTTAACCTCGGCCCGAGAGACTTTTGATCTTCAGGTCGCAATGTCCTCAGATGAGATACAGGCACTTGTACGAATGAACTGCCCTTTCCATTTCACAGAAATGGTACAGTGTATCTTTAACATCTCTGATACAAAGGGTATAGTACACCTATTTAAGACCATAGGTTCGGGTCTCTTAAGCACCTTTCAGACATTCTTCGGAGTGATTCCAGCATTCATACACTCCGTATTCTGAAGCATTTTTGGAGGACTTCCGCAAATCCTGTTACTAATAGAAGGAATCCTGATTGTAATTTTTCTGCTACACAATGGACGTCCCAGTCACCAAGGAGATGGAAAAAACGCTCTTGGAGTGCCGATACCGTGATCGCATGGTACTCCATCTGGGCACACCTCGCCTTCGAGAACTAAGCGAGTCTTGGTCCCGATCGTTTCAACCAGTCTGGATTGACTGTGTTCTGCCTGTTCTCCGATGCCTGTTCTGCAGACAAGAATGCGTGTTGGATCTCTGTCTAACACTTCCATCGGTTGCGCCACCAGACGTGGATGCTTTACTGGACCCGATAACGGCCCATGTACTGCTGTGTCCTCAGTGTATTCCCATGTTGATGTCTGCATTCTTAGAGCCACAACAAGACACTTCAGCTCCTGTTGGAACGGAGACCGGCTCCTCTACAAACACTCAAGCCTTGGATGTCACACAGGCTTCCACAGCATCGCCTGTGGCAATACAGAAGATCATCTGTGCTCGATTGACCTGATCTGTGAGGTGCTGCAGGGAACGTCGTCTGCGATGGCAAGCAACAGTGATGTTGCGTCTCCCAGCCAGGACACATAAACATTTGGCTTATCGTGTGCTGGGAAAAATTTGGCCTTTTTCAAAACAACCATATTTGGAATTTTTAATCAAATAACACTGTTTCTTTTTACTGAATAGCATGGCTTTCAGATACTCATAGTTGTTCGATCCGTATATACGAACATATTTGAATAAGACTTCTACTGCTTAACGCTACAATTTTAGAGTTTTAGAATTTTTTATTACGCTTTATTTTATGAACTTATTAGTTGTTTGCATACAATGCCTAGAAGTACATTTACATTTTTTAGTATGCCGTCCAGTCGGATGAGGAGTGGGTGTTATGTTTCATACAGGTACCCCAATATAGGCTCAGGTAGGAACCAAACCTTTCACCTATATTTGCCCTGGCATTACACTACATAACGATTCTTGGTACTGACCGTTTACCTAGTTACGGTACTGCTTACAGGACGTGGGGTTTTCTCTGAAAACTAGCCTCATTCATTATGCATGAGTATTCTTGGAATCTCAGCAGGACTACCATCTCCTGCATAATAACAATGTGTAAGGGTCATTCCTTCCGTCATCCTAGTCCGACAGGACACAGCAAGGTAGATCCCCTGAGGGTACCACTTTGGGTATATAAACACCATATCTTCGCTGAGGCAGGGAGAGGAGAAAAAGGACATCCATGCTGACACACTGACGCAAGATGCTGAGGTTCCTGCACGCATACCGTCCAACTCTCAGTGGTCTGACATCCCTTGCAGGGTGTCCCTCTCGAGACCAAGACAGGGTCCCACAGTCTCTCACTTCAGGTAATGGGGTTGACTTTATCCTAGAGGGATTCTTGGCTCTACACCTACATACATGCTAGGTACACTTAGGTACATCTAGTTAGTGTCGCATTGTATGAGTACGCATTATTACTGTCATGTATTTTTATACCTGCCTGTATTCATTGTTTTAGCACTATGGTAGGAATCTACCATCCTTTTACTCTGTTGGTGCTTATAAACATTTATATCTGTTTCTGTCTTATGGTTGTTTCAGCACACCTATTTTACACTAGAATGACACTGGTTCAATAAATACTTATTGAAAACGTCCCCACCGTTTGTTCTGTGTATCTCTCTGAGACAAAGTGAGCACGAGTGACTGAGCGAAAAGTATTGCACTGTTTCCGAAATCCCTGATGGGACAGAATTGTCATGTTCGATAGTTGCCAAGAACTATTCTCTCCTTAGTAAGAGGGGTTTCTAGTGGCACTGTGAGCTAGCTGGTATACAGGCAAACATACCTGGTGGGGGTGTCTAGAATCAGTCTGGACACCAATCCCACAGTCTATGTTGTCTAAATGCGCAGATCCTATATAGGTTTATAGGAACTATACGACAGGGGGAGGTGTTTTACGGACGCAGTTCATGATGATGTGCTTTACGAACTGCACTGTCAACTCTCCTTGTAAGGATGGATATAATGTGCTAAATTGCTATGATTATATGTTTTGATATCTATGCTTCTTCTAAAAAAAGAGGAAGGTGTCTGTAAGTGTTATCTTCTTTACACTGAAAATGCAATAAAGTTTGTGAAAAAAGAATATGAGGCAATACCAATTGAGAAGCCTCAGTGCTGGAATCTGCATCCCTTCCAACTCTTTTAAAAGAACTGATCAGTTTGAGAAAATGTGTCAATAGGGTGAGATCCCTGGATCCCGGTAGTATTTCACTCTATTCATAACATTTTGATTGCATATTTTTTGTTGTAATCTGATCTTGTAAAATGTGATATTCTTGCTCCCTGGCTGAGTTCTTTGTGCACTTGTCTTTGTGTTTTTAAGTGACTCAAGAGTTAGATGTCCTAAGCTCTTTCTGTTAGTTTGTAATTGACCTTGGATTTGGCAGGAACTGAGTCTGACAATCCATACGGTTAATTAAAGTCTGAGTCATATGCACTTCCCTTTAAATAGTATAATACTTTCCTGCCAGATTTTAGACTACAGATGCCAGAGAACTAGGTAGGATGTAAAACCTTACACATTTTAAATGCAGAAGCAATATATTTTATTGTGCTTAAATATGCGCATACATTTTACCTGAGTAATTGAATAAACTTTTAACAAGTACCACCTACACTATTTGTGAAGCTGCCCTGGTTTTTAACTTATTGATCTCAGGAACTATATTTTAGAGAAAGAACAACAAAGTGACAGGCGACATATTTCTTGCAAATTACAGTTTCATAAATATTTACCAGAATTCAAAGCTTGTTGATAGATTGCTCAGGACGAAAACATCACATGGCATCTCTTCGAATATTAGAAGCTTCCAATGCATATTTTCCATTCTGAATCTTAGAAGGTTAAGTTGAAAGGGAGCTCACATTTCCTGCCTCCTGGACCCTGGCCATAGGGAAGATTCCTTTTCTAGGGATGACTTTGCTCAGTCAAAGATATGTTTGAAATGCTGTGCTTTTGAACATTCCATCAACTTATTGTCTGGAGGATATATTCCTTTATTCACACATAAATAAACAAAAAAAATTGTTTATGGTTCATATTAAACTCTTTCCTTTCCTGCACGATCTAAGGTTAAGAAGCTGGTGGATTACCAATGCGCTGAAGCATGTGTTAAATGGGCAATTCGACCTCAGGGGCTGCATGCTGTACAGTATAATAATGTAAAACGTTGATGCCACCAAAGATGTTCAATGTCAGTTCTATAATACATACACGTGCGATTTATAGGCCAATACAATGAGCCAGTGCAAAAAAAAAACTTTTCAAAATGATTTTATTGTGGAGCCGAAGAGCCCAATTCGCAACGATTTCGTAAAAAGAGAAAAAAACAAGAGCAAATGGGCGAATGTAAAATGTATAAACACTCTTCAAAAATACAAATGCAATAAATGATGCAAATTTATCTGCCAGTGCAAGAGTCTTAGGCCCTGATTCTGAGTGTGCGAGAACTGGGTGATATATTTACTGCACCTGGAAAATACTGATAGCACAGTGTGCCATAGATACCTCCTTTTCCAAGTGATGAAAGTGAATCATAATATGCGGGTGAAATGTTCACTGAATCACATTCCACGGTTTACCTCTTTAGTGGGCATAACCAACACATACATTTCAGCAGGTCTGACCTGCCAAAATGTGTTGAGGGGAAATTGTGGGAGGTGCAGTAATTACTAAATGCAGTAATACTATGGAGAGGTAAATAGCCCCTGTGGTAAATCCTGCAAGGCTCACAACTCCCATCCTGAGCAAGGTGCAGTTTGCAAAGGGATAAGAATTTAGCCTTGCACTCATAATCAGGAGCTGGGGCCCAGATTTACTAAATTTGCACGCAACACAGTGCAGCAGCCAAAAATGCTGTGCTGCTTTGCGTGAGGAGAGAGCAGGAGAGCGCCATATTTACAGAAATCTGGCACTCTCCTCCCCTCTCTCTAGCACTGGCGTTGAAATTTGCTGCCGTGCACCATGCACACACTTTTGCACCATAGAGCAAGGGTGTCGGCGTGAGTCTAGCATAGGTTTTGTACTGGAAGGATACCCTTCTAGTACAAAACACTGCGCTTAGACACTTTAAAACTTTTCCCATTTTGTCATGTGCTGTACAGTGCAGCACACATGCAAAGTCAGAAAAGAAAGGAGAAATAAAGGCATTTCTCAGTGATAGCCCCTATTTGAAATGGGTGCTGTTTTTTGCCGCTAAACCCTGCCTACTTTTAAAGTAAATAGGGTTTTGCATCAAAAGCCTTGGGTGGTTGCATGGAAAGCCCATGCACCACCCATGGAACGCCACCTTCAATCAATCAATCAGGGAATTGTAAGCGCGCTACTCACCCATGAGGGTCTCAAGGCGCTGAGGGGGGGGGTCCGCAGATCTGTTTAGCCGAAGAGCCAGGTCTTGAGGGTCTTCCTGAAGGTGTTCAGGGAGGGGGCGCTAAGAAATTCAAAGCAACGCTATGTGCTGCTGTACGTTACTTTGAAGTGATTTTTCAGTTCAAAACAAGTTATGCGCTGGAAAGGAACTTGGCAATTAAGATTTTGTCGATTTGCATCACTTTTGTGATGCAAGCACAGTGCAAAATCTTAGTAAATATACCCCTGAGACTCTTATTCCACGATTACAAGTGGGGTGGTGAATTCTGATATGTACAGTTGCTCCTGGTGGCACGCATATAGGAATTCAGAGCAGTTCATTAAAGAATGCACCTCTTGTAGTTTTCCTTTGGTAAATGTTGGCAGGTCAAATCTGGTGAAATTAATAGGGTAAAAATGTGTTGTGATCCAATGTTTTGGGCATGGTTTCAGGAGAACCAGGTGAGAGTCACGTTCCTCCCCAAATTGCTCTGGAGACATTAGAATGTCTAAAAGGTCTCAGAAAGCCATCAGGCAGAAAATGGGGAAAGGGAGAAAGCCTGATTACGAGCTTAGGCATTATTTATCGCCCCTGATAAATAACGGAACCAAGGGGTATGTTATTAATTGGGTGCGCTATTCAAAACCGATTATGAGTTCACGGGAAATAACACGCTGATTTTGGTGTTTAACACACCAAACTCTTCACGATACTCTAAATACCGTATGTTTTCCCCTTAAATTTCAGCAGATTTGACCTGCCGAAATTTGACAAAGGTTTACTTATTTGACGCATCCGATAATTATTTAATGCACTAAGGGGCATATTATCAACGGCCAGCGATAATTATCGCTGGCCGTACATAGCGATAGAAATATTATCGCTGGCTATCGCTGAATATTATCGCCATGATAACGCTATATTTACAACGCATAGCGCTATGGCGATAATATTTCAGCGATAAGCGGTGTTTTCAATGGAACATCACTGGTTTTCCAGCGATGTTCCATTGAAAACAGCTGATAACATTGCTGATACGACCCTGTGGTCGTATCAGCATAATCCATCTCCCATTAAAAGTATGCCTTAGTCAGGAATTTAACAGACGTTAAATTCCTGAGTTAAGACTGAGGTACGCGATTTATTTTATCGCTGCACTCCTTGTTAATATCGCGAAGCTGCCTTCACGATATTAACATGTGTTGTTTTCACAGCCACGCCTTCTTTGCATCTCATTAGCGATGCGAGGCTGTGAAAAAACGGGCTCTACATCAAGGAAACATGCGCTAGCGTGTCCTTGATGATATTGCGATATAATTATCGCCGCTTTTCGCCCAAAAACGGACGCTAAAGCAACTATAATTATATCGCCAGCCCTTGCTAATATGCCCCTAAATACCTTTAAACTCGTAATTCCAGCCCATGGGTAAAGAGGAGCCTACTCATGGGTCGAGATATTCCAAAGAACTCATAATCAGGGCCATAGTGTCATTGTGGAGTAGGTACTGCACAACCCAATTGCATTTCTCCAGAGCATGCAGGAAGTAACACTCAGGGTGTGCTTTCGAGGCAACACACATTAGAGGAGGATGATTAAATAGTGAACAGATAAGCTTCCTGCAAGTTTCCAGCAGAACTCGCTGATTCTGTCAAGAAAAAGGTCACACTAGACCCACCTGACCCGTAGCAACTACTACACCATAGCTGGACTTAAATGGAATTCTGACAGTTTGGAACTGGTAGTCTCTGCGCATATCCAAACCCATTTAGAAGCACATGAGTGCTGAGAGAGAAACAAATCTGACACCTACCTCATGCAAAGTGAGTAACCTTGACTGTGTTCGAGGAAATGTTGATAAAAGGAAGAGCTAGGGTCTCTGAATGTACTGCTTCTAGGGCTGGGGCTTGTCAACAGGGATCATCTCTTTGAGGCTGACTTTGGTAAAAATCTTGGAAAGGGCTGGTCCTCGGGTGTTACTGTGATAGGAGTCAAAAGGTGGGTGAAAGAAATGGCCACCCTGATTTTCGTGAACCTTTACTATGAAGAATGAGACTAGGGTAACATACAGTTCCTGCTTTTGGAAAATCGATGCAGTGCTGCATTCTGGGTTAAAGACAAGTCAAACCTCTGAAGAGTGGGCAGGACAGTGTTTTAATACTAAATTTAAACCACATTGTGGTACATGGCTCTTATGTGTGTATTGATGAGGACCATGAGAGTAGTGGATTTTCTAAATGAGGTGGATTTGGAAGTGTGGCAGTGCTTCTGAGGTCTGTTCTGATTGGTTGGTGAGGCACAGATGTCTTCTGTCTGATGGATGGCTGCTGTGAATCAAGAAATGGGGAGTGCTTAAGATTGATTAGGGAGAAATTGTCTGCAGGCTTGCTTATGGAGGTGGCAGATTCTATTTTTGTTCAGAATTGAAAAAGGTGCCTTCATTTGCAGTTTATTGTTGTTATATCCTGTGGGGAGCTTCATGATGAAAAGGAGAATATTGTAATCAAACGATATGGCCAGGATTGATGTAAAGTTGCTAGATGAAAGCCATTCTGTAGGATTCTGGGTATGCTGCGATTACTTCACAGGCCTTACAAGAGTTACATTGAGAGTCATTACATTACAGGCAGGATTAAGTACTTTTACTTCACAGGTAAGTCACTTTAATATATGTGTGTAAGTATGAGTATAAATATATATTTGTTTTGCTCGAAATCTGCACAGCAGTTTTTGGGGAATTAGTGTTTAAGAAGGTGCTCGGGTTATGTATGAAGAGGTTATATTTTAGAAATCTTAAGACAGTTCATTCATGGATCCTGCGTGGATTCATGGATCCTTGTAGGATTTGCGAATCCATTAAAAAAAAGGCACCCCAATATACTAGGGATCCCCTCCCCCCCCCCTCCATTGTCCATTTCAGATTCGAGAGCTTTCTGCATTGAGCTATATGAATTTCTTTTATACGAATAGAAGTGATTGACATAGTTTTGTCATCTTAAAAGTCTGGTAGGGAAAGCAGTTTTACTTTTAACCCTTAGAAAGCACAGAAATCTTTTTAGCATATAGGAAGAGTAGGTTTGAGCACACAGGCCTGCTTTCCCACACCAATAAAACACCCCAGCAGCCGCACATGATTATAGGAGATGAGGGAGATAAAGGCGTTTACAGCGTTGCTCCCCTTTTACTTACAGCTTCTATCAAAATACAAGGACGGCCACCGATGCAAACTGGGATTTACCGGATTGGACTTCATCTCGTTGTCTCTCTTGGGAGATGAAGCAGCACTTGGAGGCCCTCTGGGGGTTGGAGTCCTCAAAAGGGAGGCCATCCTAAAGAGGAACTGACCTGAGGACAACAACCTCCATAAAGTTAAGTCACTGTAACAAGCAAGCCAAACTGGAGCTAAATGTCTGACAAGTTCCACTCGGTTTGGTGAGCCATGCTTTGGGGAGCCCCGCTCAAGGTGCTAAAGCGGGGAGCTGGCGACGCCACTGTGAGTACACCACTGCTGAGCCTGACCAATAGCCACAAGTGGGGGTTGGCTGCATGCTGGTGGGAGCAGTGCCTGAATACAATCTAGGCTTTGTAGCTAACCCCCAGCTGTGCATGGCTGAAGGCTGCATGTAGCTGGGGTTGACTGCCTGTGGAGGGTTAGGCACAGGGCCTGGCCAGATGCCATGTCCTGTGACTAATTCATGCTGAGCGCTGGGTGCAGGGCCTGGCTGGATGTCGGATCCTGCTCTGGTTGGCTGCCCGCAGAGGGTTGGGCGCAGAGCCTGGCCTCCAACCACACCCCGTTGCTTGATACCTGTGTATGTTCAAAGATGGTGCACTTTGAGTGTTACACAGCCATGAAGGCTTGGGAGCTGGGCTTTGACAGAGACAAGGTCTTAAGGCCAACCCCCTCTGATTGTGCCCAACCCTGCTATACATGGCGGACGGCCTTGTTCAGCTTCCAGTGGCGGCTTGGGCTCTGAGCCTGGAGGTCAAGCCTTATTGCCAATCCCGCTGCCCACTGCTGATCAGTATGCACAGTGGGGGTTAGCTGCCCATGGAGGGTTGGGTACAGGAGCCGAGACGTTTTAAAGCATGGGCAAAGTGGGCTGTGTCCCAGGGCCCCAGCCTTTGAGGGAACCCCTGATAGATCTGGTGCTGTTCTCCACACAGTCCTGCCCTGATGATCTTGAATTATTTTTGAACACAGACTGTTTTAAATGCCATTTCCATTTAAATTATTTTTTACATAGGTAATTTGTGGGAGTTTCTTACAGACATTTTGTAGCGAAATGTTGTGTTTATGTTTTTCAACACCATGCGACATCCATAAAAAAAGTCTCTTTTGGATCAAAACCGAACATCACATATGAGAAATGGCAGTGGGTCGCAGAGATTATTTGCAATAATATTAGTGAGCTGTTGCTATATTACAAAATTGAAAAGACAAATTACTATCCCTGAATATTAGATGGAAACACATTTAGAATTTGGACCAGTCTGCCTCTGCAGTGTCAGTGACCTGGCCAATGAGGGCATGAAAAAGCTGAATTTCGATCATAAATTCAGAGCTGTTCTGAAAAGGGGCCCCCAAAATACTTAGGATGTGCCTGGGCATGAGGCCAGGCCCTGCACCCAATCCCACTGTACACAGCCACAGATAATGCACAGTGGAGGTTGTCCACCTGTAGCATCTGGTTGGTGACATGCAAAGCTTTTTTGTTTTTTTATTAAATACCATTATTCCAGAACGTTACGAAGAGTACCCTCAGAGGGGATTCTGGGACACTACCATGTAAGCAGAGACACAATAAACTTCCCAAAAACATATTGCATATCACATTATTTCTAGGTATTACATTTTACGAACAGCCCAGTGAATGGTGTGATATTTATTACACTTGATAAAATCTGACTCCGACTAGTTAGAATTTATCGGGTGTGATAAATATCATCGGATTATACATTTTTTGTGAAATTAACAGCAGATTTCGCAGGTTATCTCACCAAAATTCAGATGTTCGGTCGATACCAAGCATTTTTCTTCAGCTTTTAACCTGCCAATATTTATTTCAAAACTTATAATTGCAAAATGTGCAGTAAGAGCTGTTGCCGCAAATAATGCAGTTACCTGGGCTGATCGTAAGGAGGGCCTTGGTATCTCAGTGGTGGCAATACTAATGCATTGATATATCTGGCAATAATTCAAGCCCTGCACACACCCAGACCCAAACCGCACTGCACAATATGCAGTGTGTCAAGAGTTTCCAAATAAATGAAAATGAACAATCGTGATACCAGAAACCTATTTTGTGAAAAATTGATGGGGTAGTGCATTTTCTTTTTTTGTTTGGTAAAAATATTGTCATCTGTTCCTTATGCTAATTTAGCCCCATGAGGAGAGTCAATTCAGATTTTGCAATCAATTTTAAGTTTTTCCTATCATAAATATTTAGATGAATTCAGTCTGAAATGTGCCTTTTTTCCGGAATGTATCTAAATATTTAAGAATCGATTCCTGATGGAATCACTTTTTGATTGTGGTCTATAGTATAGTTCCTGATTAGAATCTACTCCAACCCAAAGATTGAGGTCCGTGCAGGATCTTCGTATTTTGGCAGTGGATGTTACATCCAGGCGCGGCGAGTACAGGTAAGACATTACATTCGTAAGTATATGTATTAAATGTAATTAACATTATTATAATTTAAAAAACAAAGTTCATTAAAAAAAATTGTAATATATTTATAAAATTCTTCACATAAAAATAATATATAAACAATCATTTCTTGACTATTTTGAAAACTCAAAGATTGATGTGGCTTTAAAATAATTCTAAGATTTAATATAAAAATAATAATGATAAATCAAATTAAAATAATTAGATTATACAAATACATGTCACATATAAAGAATATAACATCATTAAAGTATAATATGTAAGAAAATATATTATCAATGTGTATAAATATTAATAATTTTTAAAACAGTTGAAACTCATTTTGCATTTATTAAACCATCAAAATATATTTTATAAATATGTACCAAAAACTAACATTTTTCAAATACTAAGGGCCAGATGTACGACCATTTTTGCATGCGCAAACAGGAATGCGAACCCGTTTGCGCATGCAAAAACAGCATGGGCCATGTACAAAGCCTATTTAGCGAGTCGCAATTTATTTGCGACTCGCTAAATAGGTTTTGCGACTCGCTATTAGGAAGGGGCGTTCCCTTCCTCATAGCGAGCCCAAGCCCATGTATGAATGTTTTGCGACCGCAATTGCAGTCGCAAAACACTCGCAAATTATCACCCTCTTCAAGAGGGTGGTAATGCACTCTCAAAAGGGAAGGGGTCCCCAGGGGACCCCTTCCCCTTTGCAAATGCAGACAAAAATATTTTTTAAGGGCAGGCAGTGGTCCCAGGGACCACTACCTGCCCTTAAAAAATGAAACAAAAACGTTTCATTTTTTTCTTTTTTAAATGCATCACGGGCTGCATTAAAAAAAAAAAACTGCTTTATTTAAAAGCAGTCCCAGACATGGAGGTCTGCTGAGCCCAGCAGGCCACCATACCTGGGAGGAGCCTGCCATTCCCAATGGGGTCGCAAATTGCGAGAGGCTCATTAATATTCATGAGCCTCTCAATTTGCGACCCCATTGGGAATCGCAAACAGTGTGATACACACTGTTGTACATTCAAAATAGCGCCTCGCAAATTGCGAGTCGCAAAAAACTCGCAATTTGCGCAGCGCTATTTTGCGCGTCGTACATCTGGCCCTAAATCACATAATAAAACATAGGAAATAATAAATAAAAAAACATTATAAAAAATAATTAAAAGACATGAAATGCCCACATTACAAATAAATTAAAGGAAAAAGTTATTTAAAACAATCTGTTTAAAAATTATTAAAAGTCATCTGGGCAAGACTCTCTACAGAACAGAGCTGGCTCTATCAGGAGGCCCCCTGAAAGGCTGGCACCCTAGGCCAGAGTCCACTTTGCCCATGCCTTCAAACGCCTCTGGCTGAACCAGAGTCTAGCATCTGGCTCAAGCCTTCAGTGGCTCACCCACCTCTATAGTTTATTCTGGGTATTCTGTGCTTGAAATAAGCTTAAATACTGCTGCTAGTGTGATACCTGTTTTGTATGTGAGGATATCTTAGCTGGCAAGTCTGATGACCATCTTGTACCTGTGATGCATGTGAGGGTAACTTACACTGCTCCAAATTGTGTGTGTGTGCATTTACACATAGGGCCCGATTCTGATGCGGGTTGGAAAAGCTTCCCGACCGAATCGGTTGGGAAATGGTTTCCGACCCACTCGGATCGGGAAAGTCCAACCGGCAGAGTAGGATGCATCCGGATGTTTCCAGATACGATTTGGTTGAACTCCCATTGACTTCAATGGGAACATTTGTTCCTAACCGCATCAGAATTGGGCCCTCGGTCGGGAAGACACGTTCCCGATCCGATTTGGAAGGAGCAAATGCCGTTAGGAGGCCTTCCTTACCGCATCAGAATCAGGCCATCGGTCGGGAAGCTTTTCCAACCGCATCAGAATCGGGCCCTTAGTCTCGGACTGCTTCTGCAGATGCTGTCCATGTTCTGTGCATGCCAGGAAAGCATGGATTGTTTCTGACCTGAAAGGTATGTATTCTATGGGTGTGAGAGAAGCGTGTACTTCTGCCCAGCACTGTTCTTATTTTGTCTGCGGAAATATTGCAATGCCTTTGAGTCAAGTTTTCACTCATACACCTCAGTGCTGCTACTTACACTTGTACCAAATCTGAAATCCTGCTTGTTCATTGTATCTAATGGAGGTGTTAATTAGTGCCGAATGATCCCACACTTGTTCGATGTATTAGAAGGAGGCTTGAAGTGGCCCTGCAATACCACAATTGTTCCATGTCTTTGAAGGAAGCTTGCACTGGGTGGTCCTGCAGTATAACACTTGTTCCATGTCTTTAAAACAAGCTTGCACTGGGCCTGAGTTCCAAGCTTGAAGGAAGCTTGCACTGGTCCTGCATTGTCATATTTGTTCCATATCTTTGAAGGAAGCTTGAACAGCCTGGCCCTGCAGTAGCATATTTGTTCCATGTCTTTGAAGCTTACACTGGCTGCCACTGCAGTGCCACAAGTGTTCCATGTCTTTGAAGGAAACTTGGACTGGTCCTGCAGTACCAGACTTATTCAGTGTCTTTCTGGGAAGGTAGCCAAGCTGTTGATCTGTGCTGTATGTCTTATGCATGAGTCAATGACCCCTGTACTCTTGCTCCCTGTGCTCTATCTATTTCTGTGTGCTTTTGGTCTGACCAAAAAACTGTTTTAGATGTCTCATCAGCCTCATATTTTCACAAAAATAATACATAATCTTGCTTAGAGAAAATGGGCTTTGGGCAACCTAACTTCAGTTATTCATCAGACAGAGGCGTTGATTCCGATCTCGGCCGGTAGGGCACCTAACAGTATTCGTCCGAAAAAAATACCAGCCGAATGCGTGTTCCCCGACCGATTCGTACACTTGTCCGGACGAACAAGTACAATGCGTATAACAACTCATTTTCCGAGCGAGCCGTACTCACCCAATCCAGCTCCTGTTCCCCGCCCGAGCCGGATCCGTGAACGCCGAATCGAGCCGCACGGAAGCAAATACACAGCACCTGCCGGCCGGACTAGTACGATGCGCAATCCGTACGCGCCGAACCCGTCTCTACGTCCGGAACGTTTGAGCATCCGGGCGAGCCGTACATAAGCTCCGTTTCGTGCCACAAGACGATCAACGGCTACGAGACGAACAAGCCTGCTACGAGTATGACTCGAAGACACGAGAAACCCGAACGAGACGATCCAAGCATGAATCCCATTGCGCAGGTCCTACCTATACTCTACATCTATTACCGGGACCGGCACGGACGCGTACGGCGCAGACGGTAAGTCAAACACCAACAATACAAACAAACTACACGTACCCGAAATATGTCACACACACATAGGGATGCACAAATAACGTACACTAGCAAAAGCAGAACCATAGGGGTGGGATGGCCAACACCAATGCCATACACACCCATAGGGGGATGGATGCCTACCACCAACACCACCCTACCACCACCCCTACTCAGGGGGGCCTGGATGCCTGCCACTACTACCATCCCCACCCTTAGGGGGATGGATGCCTACCACTAGCACCATCACTACTCAGGGGGGGCTGGATGCCTACCACTACCACCACCCCTACTCAGGGGGGCCTGGATGCCTGCCACTACTACCATCCCCACTCATAGGGGGATGGATGCCTGCCACTACCACCATCACTACTCAGGGGGGCATGGATGCCTACCACTACCACCAGCCCTACTCAGGGGGGCCTGGATGCCTACCACCACCACCACCCCTACTCAGGGGGCCCTGGATGCCTGCCACTACTACCATCCCCACCCTTAGGGGGATGGATGCCTACCACTAACACCATCACTACTCAGGGGGGCCTGGATGCCTACCACTACCACCACCCCTACTCAGGGGGGCTTGGATGCCTGCCACTACTACCATCCCCACTCATAGGGGGATGGATGCCTACCACTACCACCACCCCTACTCAGGGGGGCCTGGATGCCTACCACCACCACCACCCCTACTCAGGGGGCCTGGATGCCTGCCACTACTACCATCCCCACCCTTAGGGGGATGGATGCCTACCACTAACACCATCACTACTCAGGGGGGCCTGGATGCCTACCACTACCACCACCCCTACTCAGGGGGGCTTGGATGCCTGCCACTACTACCATCCCCACTCATAGGGGGATGGATGCCTACCACTACTACCATCCCCACTCATAGGGGATGGATGCCTACCACTACCACCACCCCTACTCAGGGGGCCTGGATGCCTGTCACTACTACCATCCCCACTCATAGGGGGATGGATGCCTACCACTACTACCATCCCCACTCATGGGGGATGGATGCCTACCACTACCACCACCCCTACTCAGGGGGGCCTGGATGCCTGTCACTACTACCATCCCCACTCATAGGGGTTGGATGCCTACCACTACTACCATCCCCACTCATGGGGGGATGGATGCCTACCACTACCACCACCCCTACTCAGGGGGCCTGGATGCCTGTCACTACTACCATCCCCACTCATAGGGGGATGGATGCCTACCACTACTACCATCCCCACTCATGGGGGGGATGGATGCCTACCACTACCACCACCCCTACTCAGGGGGGCCTGGATGTCTGTCACTACTACCATCCCCACTCATAGGGGGATGGAGGCCTACCACTACTACCATCCCCACTCATGGGGGGATGGATGCCTACCACTACCACCACCCCTACTCAGGGGGGCCTGGATGCCTGTCACTACTACCATCCCCACTCATAGGGGGATGGATGCCTACCACTACTACCATCCCCACTCATGGGGGGATGGATGCCTACCACTAACACCACTCCTACTCATAGGACGGGTAATGCATGACACAACTAGCATACTCCCACATAAGGAATGACAGAAGATTACATCCCCCAACACCATGACAAGTGTGTGTAGTCTGTGTCAAATGCCTACAACACTGAACATGACATTGAACATACAATGTGACCCCCTAGCACATGTGTCACACAGAAATGTGTGTGGCCTCCACAATGCAAGCCGACCATGGCCACTCTGGCAATCAGCTCAAACACCCCATCACCACAGTGACCAAAAGGGAAGTGTGCTATCCATAGCTGATGCACATTTTGAACAGTGTGGCAATGGGGCCTAAAGCCCCATCACCACAGTGACCAAAAGGGAAGTGTGGTGTCCATAGCTGATGCACATTTTGAACAGTGTGGCAATGGGGCCTAAAGCCCCATCACCACAGTGACCAAAAGGGTAGTGTGGTGTCCATAGCTGATGCACATTTTGAACAGTGTGGCAATGGGGCCTAAAGCCCCATCACCACAGTGACCAAAAGGGAAGTGTAGTTATGGTAAAAGTGCCAAAGCCAAACTGCATGGATGAATCCTGGTCACACAACAACAAACACATCAGTGGCATAGTAGTGCTTGTGTCCCATAGCAACATAGATTGGTCGAGGGAAACAGTGCAGTGTCACTGAAACATTGTTTTGGCCATGTGCATACAAACATCACCCATGGGGGCCCACATTGTCAACATTCACAAATAACACAATGACAGAAGTGACCATCATAATGCTGAACACATATCTGCACCAATGGACACACAAATGTAGATATCCTGTGGAGACTGTAGATGTCAGGTGAACAAATACCATACCATGGCAGCAATGGGACATACAAACCATGATTATTGTGCTGACTGATGACCTAGGAGTCCCAGGGACAGCAGGGGAAAGCCACCAAACAACATACAGCCAATGGCACACTCAAGATATGCCAATGCAGTGGTGCAAAGGCACAAACACAAACAGGCAGACTCACACTGCATATCAAACACAACAGGTGATGGGGGGTGTGCCAGTGTCCCCAGGCAACCACACAACACATGAGGAGGCCTGAATTCCAACCACACAGATGTGTATACACTGCCATACAAAAGTTACTCATGGATCGGATACCCCTATGTGGGCAATCAGGCATTGTTAGATGAGAGGGAGCACAAATTACACATGTCACACAAGCTTGTAGGAACAGCAACTAACACAGCAAGAGACAGACCCACCACAGCACTACCCCCAGGGACCCCACATTGTGCTGACACTAGCCTTCATGATAATCCCACTGTGATGACAAAGTTAGATGTCGTTCACACTGTGAACCACAGCCATGTGTCCTGAGCAACTAACTACCATCACACTTACACAAGCTCCAATCAATCAGCATGGCCTGCCAGCCAAGGCCAATATGGAGGTAGGGGTCTAGCCGTGCAACAACTCACTTTTGCACACACTCAACACCACACACCCTGATCTCCACCAATGTGCACCAGTGAAGCTCACATGGACTGGTGACATTGGACATGCACCCATGACAATACCAGGGGTGGTGGTGGGAACTAAGGTGCAGAAACCCATCACACATGGCCAGTCAACAAGACTGGTCAATGTCTGACACACAGCACAGTATGCCGTACATGGGCATGATGTGAAATCCACCACAATCAATGGGATCCTGGCCATAGTCACACACCAACGAAGAAGCCAAGGTGACACACGAAGAACACACGTACACAACTTCCAACATTGCAGCTCTGACCCTGAGGAGTGGCAGCAGTCACACACACAACGTGTCACAATCACTGAAAGCTACCACAAACTGTAAATCACATGACTCGTGTAAACAACAAGTGCCAAGGGGAATCCTGAATGTGTCCCATCTGCGTTTGCCTACATCCCCAGCCCTGACAACAAAGACAACCTGGTATGACAACCTCATGAACATTAGTCTGCCATGCACCCACATCACGGAGAAACCAGGTCCAAGATGCTGGATGAACACAGAACAACTCAGCAAGCATCACTAACAGGAACATCCCTAGGGACACAGCCTTGTAGGAAAAGATAAGGGAACACGCACAGACATGCTTACACAACACACAACACAGGCCCACGCAATGTCACCGGATTACACACTGCCATGAGGGCACTCCACTCCTGTGGAAGGTCCGCTGTGCCAAACCTTGTCTGTGCACGACACAAACATGTCAGCAGAACACTCCGTCAGTGAGTCAACAACCACAACACACAGAAGTCTCTGCTCACATCAGCCTGGGTACGGGAGTGTCACGTCAGTCATCTGCACACACACAAAACACGTGTCAAGCAAGTTGCACTGTATACACAGATGAGTCCTTCGACATTGATGTGCAAAACTGCATGTCCAGTGGAGCTGGGCACACAGTCAGGGAAATCGGAACATTGAACAGTGGTAAGCCCACCAGATGTGCATCAGTGTAAGACAAAGATGTTCATTTACAAATGCAAAATGGACATCCCTGTGTCAAATGCTGAACATTACACCCTCAGACTGTAGCAAAGGATGCCATAGATCCAGACTACAACAGGACACATATCCCATGGACCACATGGAGTCCATCACTGCAACACTTCATTTTCCTGATGTGAACACTATTACAACTGCAAATGCAGGATGCTACTCATCCACATCATGTACATCAAAAGAAAACCCACAAGTAAACAAAAAGAGGCTTTATTCAGCAAATGTCAGGGTAAACACGGAAGTCCAAAAGAAACTAAGGCCAATGGCCAGTCCAAAATCACAGTCCCAATGGGGTGAGAAGTGACAACTGGTCACACATTGCTTGCCTGCACTGGTACAGTTAGGGGACATCCCCCTTGGAGGGGCATACAAGGGGCAGGCCAGGCACCGCAGGGACAGGATCAGGGGATGGCAGAGTGAGGCAGTGAAGGGGTGGTGGGTGCAGGAGTGTCACCGGCAACTGCAGTGGAGGTGTCTGACTCAGGGGGGGCCGGCACCACTGTGGTACACAAGTCAGTTGGTGTGGGTGCTGCAACCACTGCAGTGGGCTGGACTGATGTAGTGGACTGGGTACCCACTGCAGTGCCCGAGTCAGACATGGTGGTTGTGGACTCCACTGCAGTGCATGACTCCAAGGGAGTGGAAGGGTGGGCAGATGAGGTGGGCAGGACAGAGGGGGGACCCGGTCTCCACAACAGTGCCACTAACAGGCAGAGCGTCTGGGTTGGGGGTGGAAGAGCAAGTGGCAGGGGGAGGGCCTAAGCAGTCTGGGGATGCGGTATCGGTGTGTGGGGGAACCCGGGGCAGGGTGTGGCGGAGGAACCTGTGCAGTGGTGGCCTGGGGGATGGAGGAGAGAGACTGGGCGGTGGAGCTGCGTGGTGGTGGGGTCTTGCTCTTCCTGGTCCGGGGGACTTCCTAATGGGGTCCTGTGTCTGCCTGCGCCTGGGGGAGGGTGTCCGGGGGCGAGGGGCACTCCCTCTGTGTGGGTGGACTTCCTCTTCCCCCGGTATGCTGGATCAGCAGGATTGGAGGGGAAGAGGCCGAGGTCACACAGGAAGATCTGCTGTGTAGGTGGGGTAGCAGGCGAGGCAAGGGAAGGGGTCTTGGAGGGAGAGGATTTGGAAGACTGCGGAGTGAATGTGGATGCCTGTGTGTGTGTGTGTTCCCCATCCCCTGTGTCTGTGGTATCAGTCCCCTGAGGATGCTTGTGTGCACGTCTTGCCTTTCTCTTGGGTGTGTCTGTGCTGTTCGTGTCTGTGTGTTTGGGTGACTGTGCAGGTGTGCATGTGCTTTGGACAGGTAGGGGGGCAGGAAGTGTGGATGGGGCAGAGGTGGGAGGGGTGAGGGACTGTTGGAGGAGGGACACTGCTGCCGTCAGGGAGGATTCCATGGACTTATTGCTCCTCTGAAGGGCAGACATACCCGTCGAGATGCCCTCCATGAACGACACCAGCTGTGTCAACAGAGTGGTGTGTGCATGGAGGACACTCAGCATTGCTGTCTGCCCTACATGGAGCTGCCGAAGGAGGTACACAGACTCCTCACTCAGGGCAGCAGGGGACACAGGGGCAGGGGTGCGGTGCCTGGCACGAAGGAGACACGCTCCCGAGCACGGGAGCCTCCACGGACCTCAGGAATGGGAGCCAATGGGAGGGCGGTGGTGGTGGTGGTGGTGGTGGTGGTGGTGGCGGGGCCAGACAGACTAGCTGGCCTTTGGTGGCTGCTGAGACCCGCCTCCACAAGGGAGTCATCCTCCGAGCTGCTGTGGTCCTCAGCTGAGGTGGATGGTGCTGAGGACTCCTCGGTGTGGCTCCCCTCGCCCTCCGTGCCACTGGGTCCCTCTGACCACTCGTCCGACCCAGTCTGGCTCCGCTGCTCCTCCTGGTCCGTGGAGCTGTCCCCTCCTGTGGCCGTGGATGTATCTGCGAACAATTAGGGAAACAGACAAACATCAGTCACCTGCACTGACCGCACACACCACAGTAAGTACAGCACATTACAGAGCAAGCCCTGGCATCCTTAGTTGAACATTGCCTAAAGTCCTCACACAGATTCGGGGAAGCCAATTGTCAGTCTGATGGTCAACCATGGGACTCACACCCCTCCTGCCCTTGCACCCATCTGTCTGGTGCCTGTCTGATGGTAAGACACCAGTGTGGACACATGCACCACCTACACACTTGTTGGACATTGCAGGGAACACGGTGAAGTATGTGAACATGCACACATCACATCTCTTGCCACTGAGTCAGTGCAGGTGTCCGGAGAAAGGGATGGCCAGAGTCTAAATAGAAATGCATGTGATGCATACCAGCACCAGACACCATGATGCACCCATGTCCGGATAGTCAATGCCACAATGGGGTGCATGTTGCACATGTCACTCCCCTGCAGGATCAGTCTCAGGACGTTTAATGCCATGACACAGGAATGCGTGCAAAGTCATACATTACTGTCTCAAGTCACATGGCCATGGCAGCCAGCCAACAACAGTCTGCACTGTGTCACAATCCGAGGGCATGGGGAATGCAAGTTATGTGACTGACAAGTGCACATGTCCATCCCCCAAAAACCACATCATCTGTACTACTATTTGTCCACGTCATACCAACTGGACATATGGGGGACATGAAACACAACTCTCTGAACATGAGCACCTCACAGTGTGCTGTGAATGAAAATACAGCTGCCTGAAAGTCACAGTCGCAAGCACCTGTGTGCACAGTCAAGTGATCAGACACCTATAAGTCACAGAAGTATCGTCTATCATGGTCACATCTCAGATGGCATGCTGAGCCCTAACTGATAAACATACCAGTAGTCCTGACAACGAAGACACAGCACAATGAGACAGAGGCAGACACCTGAGGGTACATTTCACTGATCACAACATGCCAGATGATACACGGGAGTGGGAGTACAGAGTGTATTGTATGCCCTGGAGTAGGCATGACTGTCCAGCTCCACCTGTAAGAGGGATGAGTCCTGGACAGTAGGCAGGTGGCTAAGCATGTGTGACACACTGGATACATATACTCCTGAGGCCCAAACATTGTTCCCACCAGCAGCATGGGTGTGTGCCAAATTCCCCAGGGACATGTGGTGAGTCAGAGCAGCAAGCGGACCACATATCAAAGTTACACCCAGATTACATGTCAGAACTTAGGCATTGTGTAAGCAATTGACCCACCCATGAATCGCACAACATAGTCACGGGAACAAATGCTGTCCCCACCTTGAGCAAAGCTAAATGCAATGACACAGTCCCCAAATGACACAATTTCCTGACTATAAGGGCCACACATATGCGTATCAGAGGAGAAGTGGGCATGTCACAAATGAGGGACATGGGTCCTGGACCACATGACTGATGTACTGTGGAAGTTTAACCAGGCCAGATGAGGGCACATAGCATGTCAGACAAAGTGCACAGTGCAGTCATGGACTCACCCCCTCCTTGCTGCTGTCTGTCCTTCAGCTGCCCATCCAGGTCAGGGAAGACCACCGCCAGGATCCGGAGCATGTGGGGGTCAGGGTCCGGTGTCCGCCCCTCCTGCGAAGAGGCGACAGCTTCAGCTGGACCCTTGCGATCCTCCGGGTCCAGCCACGAAGGTCCTGCCACCTCTTCTGGCAGTTGCGGATCCTGCGCCTGTAGACCCCCACGGATCTTACTTTCCGGGCGATGGTCAGCCAGATTTCCTGCTTCTGGTGGGCATCAACCTGTGAGGATGACAAAGTGAACAGGCCATTACTACACATGCAACATATACGTGCATCACACAGTTGGATATACATGTCTCAATCACAGGGGCATATGATGTACACAGGCAGTGCAACAATGGCTATGAACAGTTTGCCAGCAGTCACTACATGGTATCATTGCATGGGAAGTAAACCTAGTTGGAATGCACTGTTACTGCACTGTACCAGTTCAGTGCATGTAACTACACACTTTGGGGTGTGACAACTACTCAGTGGGCATGCTAGCCAGTGGTGTGCACACTGAAAGTCCTGCTAGTCAGACAACATGCACAATTAGTGAGGCAGTGGACAGCACACTCACCTGCTCCCCTGGTTTCCCATACAGCTTGCTGTACTGTGGAAGGAGGCTGTCCAGCAGGGCCTGGTTCTCCTCAAGGCTGAAGGCTGGGACTCTCTCCACAGTACGTGCCATTGCAGGAGCCAGAGGATGCATAAACAGCAGCAGTGTTGGTGGAAGATGTCGTCCTGGAGCATGTAGTGCAGGCAAGTGAGCTCTCAGGGGAACAGCCAGCATTATATGTGTGCTGCAGAGGCAGATACTGTCCCATGTGTCCAAAGTGATAGGTCCAAGTCGTTTGCATCTTCTGAATCTGACCAATCCATGGAATAGCAGCACTAATACACGCCCACAGCATCCTTCAAATCTTCAACTTCATGACACCCATGATTTTGCAACATTGTTGTGGCTGGCCAACTGAATTCACTGCATCAGACTCGTTGGAGCTTTGAAAACGCGTCCGTTGCCATGCCAGGCCCCAGCCAATGTGTGCGCACCGTTCGGTCCATTGCTGTACAACGCGTATTTCGGGATTCAACGCGTACCCGCTCACAACAGATGCAATGGGCCGGCCGTGCACACCGATCGGTCCATTGCTGTTCAACGCGTACCCGCTCACAACAGATGCAATGGGCCGGCCGGGCACACCGATCGGTCCATTGCTGTACAACGCGTATTTCGGGATACAACGCGTACCCGCTCACAACAGATGCAATGGGCCGGCCGGGCACACCGATCGGTCCATTGCTGTTCAACGCATACCCGCTCACAACAGATGCAATGGGCCGGCCGGGTACACCGATCGGTCCATTGCTGTACAACGCGTATTTCGGGATACAACGCGTACCCGCTCACAACAGATGCAATGGGCCGGCCGGGCACACCGATCGGTCCATTGCTGTACAACGCGTATTTCGGGATACAACGCGTACCCGCTCACAACAGATGCAATGGGCCGGCCGGGCACACCGATCGGTCCATTGCTGTACAACGCGTACCTGTACAGGTCAGTGGCATATGTCACCATGCTTGTCACTGGTGAACGTATGCCAGCCACATAGACCTGCCAGAGACCCAGGGGCACACCTACAACACCACACCCAGTCCACACTGTTTCCTGAGGCATGTAAGGCTGCATTTACTTCTCTGTGTATGGGGGTTAACATGTGGTTTCTGTGGTGGCACTTGTGGGCAGCCACACCCAGGCTGTGCATGTGTTCATGGGGACAGGGTCCTTGGTGTGTTGTGCACATGACCACTGTGATGTGCAACAGTTCATTTTGGAGCATGTGGCATGGTCACATTTCCAGGTTGTGTATGTGTATGACATGTCACATACCCCCAGAGTCCCATGTGGGAAGGCATGTACGTCACAGGATGACCCATTGCCACAATAGTGATGTCCCTCCACAGTCTGTGTGCATGTTGTGTTTCCGATGTCACTGATTCCATGTGCACGATGGGAGACAGTCTCCACATCAACGTTGTTTGTGCATGGACTTTGATGTTGTGCGTCACTAGCGTCCATGTCTGTCCTGCGGATGCAACAGGGGCCACTACCTGTGGGAGTCATGTTTGTTTTTCTGACGTGTACATGATAAGCCATGTCATGCCAGTGTCCATGTGGCAAGACAGGGTCACTGGGAATCTACCTGTCAATGATCTGTGATGCCTGTGGCGCATCTGTCCAGACATGTCACTGTGGTGTGTTTGTGGAACGTGACAGCAGTAAATGGGTACTGTGACACAGCCTAATGGTTTCCCATAGCACAACCTGGCACCTGTTGTGCACACATGTTGTACTGAGAAGTTAGATGATGGCCATGTAGGTGCGAGTTATGTCCGACAGAACGGCACACACATCAAGTACTTGTGTCACGTAATGATGTATCATGTGAAATTGAGTATGGTGAATGGCACATATGTGGGGTGACTGACAATCTTTCTTCCTTCAACATATGCACTGCAGGGCTCCAGCTGTCCATAGACCATTCCCTGACCTGGCAACGATGGTGGAACGTGACAGCATCCGACGGTACCGCTTCACCAGGCAGCTGATTGAGGATTTAGCAGTGCGCTTGGCACCACATTTACAACCTGGCCGGCCGTACCCTACGGCGCTGACCCCCAAGGTGAAGGTAATGGCAGCCCTACACTTCTTTGCCACTGGTACCTTTCAACACACTGTTGCGACTGCCGGTGGGATGTCACAGACTATGTTCAGCTGTGTGCTACGCGATGTTTTGGAGGCAATGTTGAGATGACTGAACCAGTACATCTATTTCCCAACACGTCAACAACTCACTGACGTCAAGAGTGACTTCTATGCCCTGGGGAGGATGCCACATGTCATTGGCTCCATTGATGGGACACATGTGGCTTTGATACCACCACAGGCACATGAGCAGGCATACCGGAACCGTAAACATTACCATTCGATCAATGCTCTGGTGGTATGTTTAGCAGATATGAGCATCACACATGTGTGCGCCCATTTCCCTGGTTCAGCACACGATGCCTACGTGATGAGGAGTAATCGCATCCCGAGGATGATGGCACAGATGCAGAACCAGCGTGCCTGGCTTGTCGGTGTGTACTGACTTTGTACCATTGTGTGTGTTCTGATCTGTAGTATTCCACCCACTTTTCCAACTCAGCTAATGTGCACTTGTCTGTCCGTAGGTGACTCCGGATACCCCAACATGCAGTGGTTGCTGACACCCCTCAGGAACCCTGTGACACCAGCCCAGATGCGCTACAATGAGGCACATGGTCGGACCAGGAGAGTGATAGAGCGGACCTTTGGTCTCCTGAAGAGCCGCTTCTGCTGCCTGGACAAGACAGGAGGGGCCCTCCCATATGCCCCAGCAAAGGTGTGCAAGATTGTCATCGTCTGCTGCATGCTACACAACCTGGCAGTGTCAGGTACCCCACAAGTCCTACCTTTAACCTGTGAAGCAACCTCGCAGAGACGACATGAGCCACCACCACCGGACCCACCTTATCCCAGCTGGACTAAAAACAGGCTAGGATGGCGATGGGCACGGGGAAGGAAGCCAGGGATAACGCTGTGGTGTTCTAGTAGCCCGGTTAAGGAACCTCCCTCTGTCTGGGGTCTATCCGTGAGCACCGGTACTGTAAAGAGAAGGAATAGCCCCTATTAGTAAAGACACAGACACACAATCATAACCCCTGCTCCTCCATTATATGCACATGCGAAAACGGCCTTTACCTTGTTAGGAAGACACCACGAAGCCAGGTAATCCACACGGTTGAGTTACTGAGGATAGCTCTCCTGAGATGTGGAGCCTGGATTAAACAAACAACAGGCGCTCCTGCGCAACCAATGACATATGAATAAGCGCTCCAGCGCGGCGTGACAACAGTGAGGTAGGTAGCGCTCCAGCGCGTGCAAACCATAAGACAAACAGCGCTCCAGCACGTGATAAACAATAAGGCAAGCGGCGCTCCAGCGCGGCAAAGAAGGAAAAGTAAAAGAGGGAAAACACTTTAGCGTGGCAATGGAAGTCGAGCCAAGCTAAGTGTAGCGCACCAGCGCGGAAAGAAAAGTGCAGGCAGGACTGAAATGAGCTCCAGAGCGGCAAACAAAGGAACGAACTCCAGCGCAGCTACATACAGATTGTCAAGGCTATGGAAGGACGCTCCAGCGCGTAAGGGAAATACCTGGTCCAGCAAGTTGCAGGCAACAGGAAACACTGAATCCGAAGCGCCGATCGGCTGGAAACCGCGGTTCAAATGCGGTTTCCCCCGGAAGTGCTGGATGCCGCAAAGGCGGTATCCGGAGTGAAGCTAGACTGCCGACCTCCAAGGAACGGAAGTCGAGTGTTCCGATCTCCGCATGTGTCTCGGAGCCAGCAGACCCTCCCGCAGTCACACAGGATGCCCTAACCTAGCGGAACATGACAGGCAGTGCGGAAGGAGTTGCCTCTCATCCTGGATGACGATGACCAACGTCCGCCACCTGTGGAGGATCCTGGCCTGGACCACGATGCCAGTGATGATGATGATGATGATGGTGATGTCCGCACACAGCTCATCACCAACTTCCTCAGCTGAATGTGAGTATCCAGGGAGATGTAATGTGAATGACGTGAGTTTGCATGATATGTGTGGGTGGTGCTCTGGTGCTGTTTGAGTGTGGCCATGTGTTACTTGACTGGATGCGTGCAGCAATGTGTCCTTCCAGGTAGTCTGAACTCCCCAACAGTTTTGATATGCTAACTTGGTTTTGTGTAGTTGTCTTGTAACATGTATTGGGCATGAGTATTGCAGTACTGTCCTGTTCTACAGTGATTTTAACTGTGTGTCATGTCTGTCCTTCACAGGGTGCTTACTGAGTACTTTGGTCAACTTGGATCCCCCGACACCATGATTCAGCTTTCAGGGTGGCAGCAGTAGTTGGCCTACAAGTAATGTGCCACACACCCCTGGACTTCATATCTTCTGCACTTGTTGACTGTGTGGCCACTGCCACATGGGTAAACCTTGCATTTGTAGTGGAAACAACATGTTGCAAATGTGTAATAAACCTGTGCTTCACTTTGGGATGTGCGTTGTCTGTGGTCACACATCTGACTGACATTTGCTTACTGCACCTGTGGGCTAGTTGACACAGACTCTGAATAGGTGTGGTGTCTGTGCATTCCACTGTATTTCCTGGCAACATCACTGTGGGCGATGAGTCCGATGGCCCTGGTGTCTGTGTTGTGTAGCCCTAGTGGTGTGTCTCCCTCATATGTGTCACGTCACCATGACTCACACGACGGTGTTGCACTTGCTGTAGCAGTTAGCATACACAGTGTAATTTAGCAGAACATCATCACCATAACAGTATCCACATTTGAATAACAACAGTGGCAAGTATGGTGTACTAGTGATTTTATTTACAGAAATGTGTGTGTGTATAGTGCACAGGATGGTGGGTGCTGTACATTGGGATTGTGATCCAAAGTTCCCAGATGAGTTGGAAGTCTTGGTAGCAGAAATGTCCTGAGTGGAGTCCACAGTCATATGATACATTAGTCCAACTTGAACTCCCCATGTCATGTGGGAAAGTAGTGTTGCATTCGACAGGGTGAAACGTTTGCACACAAAGGAGAATTTCCGGAACAGGTGTTGGCTTCCTGGGGGATGTACGTGGCCATCAACCTCTCAGTTTTCCTTCCTCGGACGACCCCTCTTCTTTGGGGGGGGACCCTCACGTGCAGGCTGCGGTGGTGCAGGGGACTCTCCGCCAGAGTCCTCCTCCCTCCCTGTGGCGGTGTCAGTTGTTGCAGCACCAGATGTTGTGGGCACACAGGGAAGTGTGGCCATGTTGGTGCTAATCTGGCGGAGGCATGTCAATATGTCCCTATGCACCGCTGTGAGTTCTTGCAATGTGTCCCACTTGGACTCCATGCCCGACATGTGTGTCTCCACACGGGCCATGTGGGAGTCCAAGAGGCATGATGGGCAGCCTGCTGCTGTTGTATGTCCTTGAGGATCCCCACTACCTGTCTGACCTCTCCGGTGCTATCCTGGTACGCATCAGCGATGCATGCCAGTTGTGGGTCATCATGCAGTCCAGCCCCCTCTGCAAGCAGCGACCTATGTCTACCACCCCTCCCACCACCCCTGGCGACACGTGCAGGACCTGCGGTGGCACGCACAGGTGACCCAAGGCCCACTTGGGGGTTGTTAGTGGTGTTGTCATCCGTTGCTCCACGGTGGGCCTGGGGCCCTGTACTGTTGTCAGCGGTGGTCCTTGGTCTGTCCGTGTCGGCGGGGGTGGTCTGTATGTTGGCAGTTGTTGGAGGGGTGGGTGCAGGGGGTGCAGATGTTGGTCCAGCTGGTGCTGCATGATGACTCACACCGGAGGTGCCAGGTAGGTCTTCGCCATCCGAGGAGGGCAGAGGCTGTTCCACACCAGTGAGCTCTGTGCCCCCGGAGCCTGGGACAGGGACTCCTCCTCACCTGCTGCTGTGTCCCCATCATCGTCACCTGTATTTGGAAGAGACACACATTGTATGTAATGTTTCTACAGACATCAATGGTTCACACACCTGACAGTTGTGACTGTACCTCTGGATGCGGGCATGTACATTGCATTGTCCTAAGTTGCCACAGTAAGAGGTTGATATTGGTGTCGCACATTGTCATGCATACCTGGGGCATTTCAATATGAATGTTGAGGTGTGTGCATGGCCAGCATTGGTTGTATTTGGTGGACATCCGGCCATCCTTCTCCACCTGGCCCAGTTATCCCACCATGAAGCATGCCACCCTTGCAGTGGGTTCAGGTTGACTCTCAGGATGTCAGGCAGTGGTGTTGTGCTGTTTGTTGGTGCACAGTTCCCAGCAGGGCCTTGTGCTCCCCACAGTAGTAGCCAGTGTCAGCCATCTTGTCAGTCCTTATCCACTCCCTGTGATGTGAGCATGGTTCAGAGTGGTGTTGATGGGCCAATTGTGAGGGTGAGCAGTATCTGTGACTCCAACTCCCATCATGCTATTGCCTACACCCCCCTTCCCAGCATGCCCGTACTTCCTTCCTTTGGTCTCTGCTTCCCTGTGGGGTAGTGTGCCTGTGCTGACAGGAAGGCTGACAGTGTTGTCCTTGCGTTTGTTTGGCTACAAGTCCCAGGTGTGTCCCTGTGCTTCACACAGCATTACCCAGCGTGGTGGTTCTTTGTGGGATCTTCATTTGGTATGTGAGGCATTGCATTCTCCCAGGTGGGTTATGTGGAGTTTGTGTTGAGGGGGTGTGTGAGGTGAGCTGCTTGTAACTATGGTCAGTGCTGTGAGTCCTCCTTCCCAGCTAGCCAGATATCCCACCATGCAACGTGCTTGCATTGCAGAGAGTGCAAGTTGGCTTTCAGGATGTCAGGCAGTGGTGTTGTGCTGTTTGTTGGTGCACAGTTCCCAGCAGGGCCTTGTGCTCCCCACAGCAGTAGCCAGTGTCAGCCATCTTGTCAGTCCTTATCCACTCCCTGTGATGTGAGCATGGTTCAGAGTGGTGTTGATGGGCCAATTGTGAAGGTGAGCAGTATCTGTGACTCCAACTCCCATCATGCTATTGCCTACACCCCCCTTCCCAGCATGCCCGTACTTCCTTCCTTTGGACTCTGCTTCCCTGTGGGGTAGTGTGCCTGTGCTGACAGGACGGCTGACAGTGTTGTCCTTGCGTTTGTTTGGCTACAAGTCCCAGGTGTGTCCCTGTGCTTCACACAGCATTACCCAGGGTGGTGGTTCTTTGTGGGATCTTCATTTGGTATGTGAGGCATTGCATTCTCCCAGGTGGGTTATGTGGAGTTTGTGTTGAGGGGGTGTGTGAGGTGAGCTGCTTGTAACTATGGTCAGTGCTGTGAGTCCTCCTTCCCAGCCAGCCAGATATCCCACCATGCAACGTGCTTGCATTGCAGGGAGTGCAAGTTGGCTTTCAGGATGTCAGGCAGTGGTGTTGTGCTGTTTGTTGGTGCACAGTTCCCAGCAGGGCCTTGTGCTCCCCACAGCAGTAGCCAGTGTCAGCCATCTTGTCAGTCCTTATCCACTCCCTGTGATGTGAGCATGGTTCAGAGTGGTGTTGATGGGCCAATTGTGAGGGTGAGCAGTATCTGTGACGCCAACTCCCATCATGCTATTGGCTACACTAACTTCACCAGCATACACAGAATTCCTTCCTTTAAGTGAGCTTCCCTGTGAGGTGGTGTTCTAGTGGTGGCAAAATATGAGGCAGTGTTTGTTGGTTATATTTGTGCCACTGCCTTGCTCTATTTGTTGTTAGGTTTGTACATGTCATGACACAGTTACATATCACTGTGAGATGGCATGTATTGTGTTTATCTAACTGACATACACATCTTGGGATGATTATCTTTTGGTTGCTGTTGATTTGCTAGGGGTGGATGGTTTGACTGTCCCCTTGACAGTGATGTGTGTGTATTGGCACACAATATTGTGTATATTAGTTGTGTACTCACCAGGCTCTGGGATGTCTGTTAGTCCATATACGCTCACTGGTGGTAGGATGGCCCGCACCTTCTCCTCCCAGGGCCTGAGGTATACTGGTTTTGCAGGAGGGCCACTGCCGGTGTGCTGGCTCAGGAGGTAATCCTTCTTGAATAGGTCTCTGACCCTCCTGCGCACATCATACCACCTGTTCTGGATGTCTTCCTTTGTGCGCAAACATGGTGATTGTGCGTTCACCCTGTCGACGATCCTCGCCCACATCTTGGTTTTCTGCGACATGGGGGTCTGTTGGACCAATGTGCCAAACAACTGTGGCTCTACCCTCAGGATCTCGTCTACCATGACTTCCAATTCACTATCTAGGAACTTTGGATTCTTCTTTAGGGGCATGGTGATGGGTGGTGGTGGTGGTGATTGATGTGTGTGTGTGCAAGTGAGGGTGTGTGTGTGTAGGATTTGCTGTGTGTGTGTGAGGGTGCTATTTGTTGAGGTGTTAATGGTGTGTGGCTTTTGTGTTGGATGAGCTGTGTGTGTGTCTGTGTTTGCTGTGTGATGGTGTTCTGTGCTGGCAGGTCAGTGGGATTTGCAAAGGATCATGGTAGGGATTTGTGGGCTTTATGTAGGTGGAGTTGGGGGGTGTCCTTGTTCCATTTTTTCCCCCTGTATTTATTGGCTTTGTCATTGCTTGTTTGGCCCTTTTTTTTGTATTTTTTCATTTGTGATTATTGTGCATGTAGGAGTCGTTCTTCTGACCGAGTAGGACGTTGCAGTTGTCTCGTGCGCGCCTCTCCGAGTCGTTCCCGCTGTGTTTCAGCTCAGTTTCATATGCGGCGTACGCGTCGGTCGCGGAGTATTGTGTTTGTTCGGCTGGGTTTGGTATGCGTGTCGGTCGTACAGCTTGGGCTCCGTACGAATCGGTCTGAATTTGCACCCATTGCATCGTACTGCGCGGGTCGGAGTTCGCGGGTACGTTTCGTTCAGATTATTTCCTGATGCGTGTCGGTCGGTTCGATTCGCGTGGTTTCCCGGCCGGATAGCTTGTTTCCGGCCGGGTCGGTCATTCGCCTTGAGTTCCGTACGAGTCGGTCGTGATTCCCATGCATTTCATCGTACTTCCCAGGTCGGGCAACGCCGGTACGTGTCAGTCGGACTATTATCCCGTACCGAGTCGGTATTTTTTCCGGCCCGAATCGGAATCGGCCCCAGAGTGTCATTCACATATTAGTTTAGCTCTTCAGAACAGCATACATACAATTGGGCAGTGGTTCAGGCCTCTTCAACCTTTGGCTTTGTTGCTATTGTTTGACTCTGCCTAGTAGTCAATTGCTGGTCTTTAGGATTTCAGGCAGTCTGAGTAGCAGTATTTTGCCTATTTATTCTGTGCTACTCTGCATCCAGAGAAGTGGAACGTCCAGAGATATTTCCTTTAAGTTCATCCCCACCAGCTCATGCAAATGCAGACTAGTGCTGATTAAGTAATCAGAGTACCCGGCAGCTGCGATGCCATTGCTACTGGACTACAACTTTCTTATGCAGAGCACCAGGCGCCACTGCTGCATGCTTCAAAAGTGGCAAGTGGTCGACAGGTTTAAAGTTGTGCCTGTGTGAGTGCAGCATGGGGGGTGTGCTATGCGAGGAGAGGCTGTGTGAATGTGAGGTCCCTGCATGTGTATCTTTGTGTGCATGCACTTTACAAGGGACAAACCTATTGGCTTTGTTAATACTTTTTCGGGATAGGGCTTAGACTTGCAAGCATACAGTCCAGAGAGTGCAAATACAATAGTGTGTGTGGTAGTGGGTATTGATACAGCAGATGCACATACTGTTGAAGGAGGTTGAGGAGTGTCGCTGGCAGCTGGCAGACTGAGATGTCACACTAGTGAGGGGGCTCAGTTACTTTTGAAGCACTAGGTCCCATAGCAACCTAGCTATGCTACTGTTAAAATTTCAATTATACAGCACTTACTATCCGTGATGAGGCTGTCGTGTAGTTCCTATAAATCTATATAGGATATGTGCGTTTAGACAACATAAACTGTGGGATTGGTGTCCAGACAGATTCCAGACACCCCCTACTGGATATGTTCGCCTGTATACCAGCTAGCTCACATTGCCACTATGAACCCCTCTTACCAAGGAGCAAATAGTTTCTGGCAACTATAAAACATGACAACCCTGACCCCTCAAGGATCGTGGAAACAGTACTTTTCGCTCAGTCACTCGTGCTCACTTTGTCTCAGAGAGATACACAGAATAAACGATGGGGACGTTTTGAATAAGCATTTATTGAACCAGCATCATTCTAGTGTTAAATATGTGTGCTGCAGCAGCCATTAGACAGAAACATATATATACAGTTATAAGCACCTACAGTAAATAGATGGTAGAATACTACCATAGTGCTAAAACAATAAATATATGCAGGCATATAAATACATGATAGTAATAATGCGTACTCCTACAATGCTAACCCTAACTAGATAAACCTAAGTGTACCCTAGCATGTATGCAGGTGTATAGCGAAGAATCCCCCTAGGATAGAGCCAACCCCATTACCTTAAGTGAGAAAATGAAGGACCCTGTCTTGGTCTCGAGTTGGACACCCCGCGAGGGATGTCAGACCACTGCGTGCTGGAGTATCTGCGTGCAGGGACCTCAGCGTCTCGTATCAGCGTGTCAGCATGAAAGTCTTTCTCCTCTGCCTGGCTCAGTGAAGATGTGGTGTTTATATACCCAAAAGGTACCCTCAGGAGTTCTACCTTGCTGTGTCATGTTGGCCAAGGATGACGATAGTGATGAACCTTATACACAGTTATTATGCAGAAGAGGGTAATCCTGCTGTGATTCTGAGAATCCTCATGTATAATAAATGAGGCTAGTTTTCAGAGAAAACCACACAACATTTATGCAGCACCTAACTAGGGGCCCGATTCACAGAACTAACTTAAGACAAAATCCTAAACTTACTACCATTTTGGTATTCACAGAAGGCACTTACTCATTTTGGTATTCACAGAAGGCACTTACTCATTTTGGTATTCACAGAAGGCACTTACTCATTGATGAGTAAGTGCCTTCTGTGAATACCAAAATGAGTAAGTGCCTTCTGTGAATACCAAAATGAGTCAGTGCCTCAGAAGGCACTTACTCATTGATGAGTAAGTGCCTTCTGTGAATACCAAAATGAGTAAGTACCTCAGAAGGCACTTACTCATTGATGAGTAAGTGCCTTCTGTGAATACCAAAATGAGTAAGTGCCTTCTGTGAATACCAAAATGGTAGTAAGTTTAGGATTTTGTCCTAAGTTAGTTCTGTGAATCGGGCCCTTGGTAAAGGGTCAGCACCAAAACTGTTATGTAGTACAATGGCAAGGTAAATGTAGGTGAAAGATTAGGAGACTACCCAGGCCTATATTGGTGTACATTGGGAATCATAACACCCACTCCTCATCCGACTGGACGATACATCACAATATATATTAAAATAAAGGAAGGTCCTTGTAACCAATGATAAAAACATTGAAGTGTGAACATATCTAAAAGCATGAAAAATATAAAAAAAGTTAAAAAAAACTTTATAAGTCCTTTAAATATGTAAAAAGCTGTCTAAGGGGCTGATTACGATGGCGGTAAACCCGCCACCGACAGGCTGTCGGTGGCGGGTTCACCGCCATCGTGAAGCCATTTCCCACCTGCCATATTACAATGGCGGGCAGGTCCGTGGCGGTCGGAAAGTCCGAACGCCACGCATCCAACGGGCTCCTTGAGCCCGCTGGTGCTGTGGAGGCCTCCCAATCCCTGAAATGGCGGCAGTGCCTACCAGGCACTGCCGCAGGGATTACGATGGTCCATCCCCGCCAGCCTTTCCATGGCGCTTCACCCGTCATGGAAAGGATGGCGGGGAAGGACATTGGGGGCCTGTAGCGGCCCCCCTTCACCCCAGGCCCTTTCTTTTGGGGGCGGGGGGGCACCTATGGTGCCCCCCAACATTTCCCTGCACCATGTGGCAGTCACCGCATGGTGCCTGCCATGCAATGCAGGAAAATGTGAAATGTGCCGTTTTTACATTGCGGCGGGTGCACAAGCCTGCAGCACCCGCTGCAATGTAAAATATGGGAAGTGCGACCGCCATGGCGGTGGTCGCATTGTAATCAGTTCTGTGGGACCGCCGCCTTGTAGGTGGGCGGTCCCAGTCCCCGATACGATGGCGGACGGACGTCAGTCCGTCTGCCATCGAAATCAGCCCCTAAGTCCTTAAAAACAGTTCATATAAAGTTTGAGTATCTGAGTACGCCTGAACGCCATGGTGCTCAGTAAGAGCGAGAAAAGAAGAGAAAAGAATTGTTTCAAAATTCCAATTTCGGTTGTTTTGGAAAAGAGGCCAAATTGTCCCCAGCACACGGAGAGCCAAATGTTTATGTGTCGTGTGTGGGAGACGCAACATCACTGCTGCTTGCCTTTGCAGACAATGGTCCCTGTAACACCTCACAGATCAGGTCAATCGAGCAAAGGTGATCTTTTTCAGTTCCCACAGCCAATGCTGAGGAAGTATTTGAAACATCCGAAGCCTGTGTGCCTGCAGTAGAGCCGGTTTCCAATCCAACAGGAGCTGAACCATCCTGTGGTCGCTCTAAGAATGCCGACATCAACATGGGAATACGCTGAGGACACTGCACTACGTGGGCCTTTAACGGGTGGAAGTGTTAGACAGAGGTCCAACACACATTATTGTCCGCAGAATAAGCAGCGGAGAACAGGCAAAACACAGTCAATCCATACTGGTTGGAATGATAGAAACGAAAACTCACTTAGTTCCAGAAGTTGAGGTGTGCCCAGATGGAGTACCATGCGGTCACGGCAACGTCGCTCCAAGAGCGCTTTTTTAATTTCTTTGGTGATTGGGATGTCCATTGCGTAGCAGAAAAATTAAAATCAGTATACCCACTACCAGTAGCGGAAGCCCTACAAAAACGCTTCCTAACACAGAGTGTATGAAAGCTGGAATCACTCCGAAGACTGTCTGCAAGGTGCTTAACAGCCCAGAACCTGTGGTCTTAAATAGGTGTACAATTCCCTTCGTATCAGACATGTTAAAGATACGCTGTACCATTTCTTCAAAATGGAAAGGGTGATTAGTTCATGCTAGTGCCTGTATCTCATCTGCACCTTGTGACCCTCACGGGTGAGTAGTGCGCTCTACAAATCCCTGATTGAGCTGAGGACCTTGCATCCTGAAGATCATAAGTCTCTTGGGCTGAGGATAGGGGCACATCCTTTGTAAAAGCATGGCTTTCAGTTGGCTCAGAGAATCAAACCGTATAAAGGAAAAATTCAATGAAGGCCATAACGATGCCTCCCTGACTGTGTGGGTCGGTGAAAATAATACTTGCATACAACAAGTAACCCTGAATCTTACTGTGACAAGATATGCGATGCCTGGAAGCATCCCGCAACAACCTTGATCATTCAGCATTAACTAACTTCCATTCAAGAGCAGCCTGAACACTGGATTAACCACGGCAGCTGGGGATCCATTTAAATGACAGGATAAGTGTGCAACTGAACCATTACAGTCCCCGTGAAGCATAATATCCTGGCAAATTAGAGACCCACTTAACGAAGTCTCGCAGTCTGTACCACTGAGAAATACTTCAGTGTCCCTATTCCTGCATCTAAATCTATAGGGTAATTCCCAAGATTCATGGATGAAGTCCTTTCCCATCGCTTCATACCTGTCTACTTGGTTGTATTCTAGGCAATATTAAAATTGGAAAGTTGTTACTGGCAATGTTATATGGCCATGAATTAACCATTCTGTGGACGGTGACTCTGCCACGGTAAAAGGTAATTGCTCTAATTTTTCAATGTGCAGCATTGTATATTTTGCATCTCTTTGTGCCATTGTTGACTGCCTTTTTGTTAGAATATATGCAGAGAACAAAGACGTACTGTTAATATATCGCCAGGGCACGTAACCAGAGCGCAATGATTGTAGCTTCCAGCTTAATAATAGAATGGATTGTAACTGTGATTGCCCATGTCTTAGAATGGACAGATCCTGTTCCATTATATCTATAGCAGAAGACACCATTTTGCCTAGTGAATAAATCCTGGATGTTAGTGTGGTCATGCCATTGTCAACCACTGCCAAAGCCTTTTCTAAGTTAACTGTCAATTTCACACAATCTCTCCGCAGCTTCCTGTTGAGAGATTTTCCAAACTTCGTTGTAAATAGCGTATAAGAAGCGTTTATGACGTGGTTTTCGGGGACCTTGCAAATAAATCCCTTAAATCCATGTCATCTGAGAATAAGGACAAGTGTTGTTTCACCTGGGACAGTGTTGAGGTTCTTAGCCAATCTAGGCATAACCTCCTAACATTGTAGGATGTCACCACCCCCGGATGTTCTCGTTGTACATAGCGTTGGTCTGGCCTATGGATACTGAACCCTTTGGCTGTACCCTTGAATCTTGACTGACACCTATTTGTGTTGATAGGCCAAGCTAACCAACCCTTCCAATTGGGGTCCGATGAATTGTATGAAACCTCATGCATGACGTCATCTAGTGTACCCTCACTATGTTCTGTATAATTTTGCCATCCCTCAAAGTGTGAAAGCGAGGGAATACGAGGTGTATTCAAGTCCTTGATCTTGGCTAACCCAAGACAGGAAGTCTGTTGCACAGTGTCGTTCAGGAAGATAATTTGCTGTGGTATGAGGCATGCTCTAAATAATGCCTCAGTTCCCTGAATCTGCCATTCTTTAGTCCCCCAGACTGATTTTATGTCTATAGTGTCCTTCCAGAAGTTGAAACCCTGTTCAGACAGTTGGGAAATAAAGGAAGCAGAGTATATCTGTTTCGTGTTGGTGAGCATATTTTTCTTTGCAGATGTAGGTGCAATCTGATGTGTTAAACCCAGAAAAATAAGCAAACTTCTGTGCAAATGTCTGTGAACTACCTTTCAGTGGTGTTGAGCAATGTTCCCATTGGTGATATGTGAAAACATTGCGCGGGGTACTTGTTTTAGGCAAAGAATTATGACCATAATGTTGATAACAATACATGGTGTCAAAATCAGACGTGTCATCATACATTTCATTTTTTGAGAATGCAGCAGATTGTTCTAAATCAGACAGCATACTATTTACAGTTTCAAAGTCCCAATCGTCAGCGTATGTACTGGAGGTGATGATATCATTAAAAAAAAAATTAAATACATGTGGTAGTTTTAAAAGTTCAGTGGAACCAAATACATCATATGAAACCCTATCCCAAACTATTCCTTCAGAGCAGGAACTGTTGTAATGTTCACAAAGGACAGGTTTCTTTTTTCACGATGAGATGATGTATGTGGTTTCAGGACAAGTTCACATGTGATACTGCGGAGCATTCTGGGAGATAATCCATTCAGTAGTAAGAAAAAGACAGTCACTAAACCTATCCAGAGGACTAAGAACAGTAGACCAAGTGCTATCCAGAGCTGTAGCCAGGGTGAATCAAGGTAAGTTTTTTCAGCCAAAGGTAGAAATCATGAAGTTGTTTTTTTCAGGAAATTGGAGCTGGCGGTGACTCAAGTTCACTTGGATCGATAGAGAAGGTGTCAAAATCGATGAAATAGCCAGATGCAGTTCGATCAATCTTTGGTAGCTCAGCAGGTTTTGTTGAACTGGCAGATGTCTCCTGTATAGGCATATTGATGTAGATGTCGGTGTTAGGCCGAATTGAGATTTGTGTTTCATTTCTATTTTGTTGCTATTCAAGTTCAACAGGTACGAGTTCCATTTCATTGTTGGTAACTCCACTACTTCATGTAGAAGACTCTTCAAATGTTATTAGTCTTTCTGTTTGAACCTCCTGTATGGTAGCGAGAGGAGATCGACGGCCAGGAGCCCAAGCGGCCTGCTATTCAGTATTGGCCCCATAGTGTGGTTTGATCAGATCAATGGCGATTATTTTCTTTTTTACTGGAAAGAGGCAGAAGTAGTACTGTTCTTGTTCCTTCGACAGTCAGGACAGGTACAGGCGTTCTGTGAGATGGCCGAAATTCTTTCTTGTCCACAGTCTTTTCTCTGACCAGATACCCGGCTTTTGGGACCCAAGCAGGTTTTGCCGGAACAGCTTACCTTCCCCAGTGGCGGTGCATTTTACTTGGACGTTGATTTATTCATTGAGTTCCTGTAAAACAGCCAAACGATCATTGATCTCAAATGCCTTGTCATCCACCACTGTGCTGCCACAATCGAGGTCAGATACCCACATTCTCATCCCAAATAGGACCGCATAAGGAGTACGGGCTCCTAGGGAACTTCTTGGCATGCTATTACGTGTCCTCCGGACCACATATAGGTGATTGACCTAACTACCACCCGAGCCTAATACCCTTGCTGTTAAGGATTGCTTTAAGTCCCGGTTTTTCCTCTCCACAATTGAATTTTCCTCTGAATGATATAGAGATGAGTACCGCAATGCATCACCCAAACTTCCCATGGCTTCCTTGTAAGCCTGAGAGCTAAACGTGGGGCCACGGCCAGAGTGTAATGTGCCAATTGTGTATATCCCTATAGAGATTCGTAAATCCTTTATAACAGTTAGGGCGTCAGCCGAGCGCTGGGGCCAAACCCACAGGAATCTAGAGCATGAATCCACTGCCACCAAGATGTACTTGTAAGCTCCATCAGATTGTAAGGGGCCACAGTGGTCCAAATAGACACATGCGAGTGGTCTGTCTGATATCAGTAGTGATGTTTGTGGGGGGCGTGCTACAGTGGAACCCTTCATCTGCTGACAGATGTGGCACTTAAGGACAAATGCTTTTGTCTGTTTGGTAAGTTCTGGCTACCAATAATGTTGTTTCAGTAATGAAACTGTTGCAGTAATACCTGTGTGTGCTGAAACCAGAACCTCGTGTGCAGCTAGAATTAAACCTAATCTGCGATCCATGTTTGGTATTACTCTATCCCCCACTCCTGGAATTTGAGCATACGGAATATTTTGCGTATCTAACTTGTAGGAGTACTTGAGTGGAAAGCCTTTTGGCGCGGCTGAGCTGTTTTTGCATGAAGCAATGACAGCTACCATTATCTGTCCGTCTATCCTCGTGCTTAAACGAGTGATTGCAACTATGGCAGCAGTTCACACTGTTGCCTTGGCGGCTTCATCTGCCAATGAATTCCCTTCAACGTGCACGCCAACAAGTTGATGACTAAGCGTATAAATCACGTGAGCCAGCGGAAAGCCCTTTTTCAGCTCTGCCACTTGTTCCCAAAGCAACCTCTGCTTTATTGTGCTACCTTTTGAATCTTTTAATCCATTCTGGCCCCAGTAGTGAAGATATTCATTGTATGACTGGACTCAATAAAACAAATCGCACACAATAAGTTAGGGGGATTCTCAATCTGTATTTTTAGTGCCAGTATCAGGGCTTTTAGCTCTGCCAGCTGAGCCATGCAATCTCCTGGAGACTGCGTCTGCGCATTGCTAGGACGGAACTTGCTGTCCCGCATACGTCCATTACAATCACACAAGCTGTGGAGTATTGCTGTTTACTTCCTACGGAAGGCTGAGCAGTGTAAATTATGTATTCAAAAGATATTCGGAATGGTGCACCAGTAACGTTTTGTTTGTCTAATGTTATAAAGATAATGAGTCCGGCAAAATATTCATTTTTTTCATCAGCTTTATTAAAAATATAGCATCATCCAGCCAACGCTTTTTGTTCAGATTTGTTGCTTGAAATTCATCAGGGCTATTGACAATAGATGGAGAATAGGATAGCCAATGGAGTCATGAGCCTCTTGAAATAAAGGACTTGGCACCTGTATGGTGGTCTAGTACCTCGAATGAATCAATAAAATATATGAATATTGGGAGTAAGTGGCCATATAGTAGGGCCGCGGGTATGATAGCCCGTGAAGGATACCCACAAAACACAGTCGCTCGATGTTCAAGTCAGGAAGCTATGTGGCCACTTACTCCCAATATTCATATATTTTATTGATTCGTTCGAGGTACTAGACCACCATACAGGTGCCAAGTCCTTTATTTCAAGAGGCTCATGACTCCATTGAATATCCTACTCTCCGTCTATTGTCAATAGCCCTGATGAAGTTCAAGCAACAAATCTGAACGAACACACATGTAAACACTTAAAATTTGGTGATCCGTGTAGTCAAGGGGTCAATCCGGGTACACATACCTAACCTTCAATGAAGCTTGTAGGGAACAAAGAATATCTGTGTGCTCCTGTGTCCAATGTTGAACTGAAAAATCAGGTCTGATTAAGTCGTAGAAAGGTTTTACTTTTTCTGCGTCATCCAAAATGTATGTTCTGTCAAAATTTAGGAATCTTAAAACGGATTGTAAATTTTTCAGAGTCTTTGGAGGTTGGAGCAGTGCACACTATTCTAAAAAGTTAGCTGCTAGGCTATTTCCTTCAATTGACAACTCATATCTCAAATATAGGACATTGAGGTGGACAAATTTTGATTTTTTAAAGTTAAATTTGTAGCCATCAGAGGCGAACTCCAAAATTATGTTGTTCACTCTTGCCAAATGATCCAATAGTTAATGGTCCGTCAGATAAATATAATCTACATAGGACAATGCCTCCTCATCAAAATTTTAAGGCAACTCTGTTACTCTCGCTGAAAACAACCCCGGGCTATTCTTATACCCTTGGGGCAATCTACAAAATTGACGCTGAGAGCCTAGGGCTGAAAATGCTGTCAAATATCTGCTCTCAGGTGCTATATTTTGGCAAAAGCTCCATTTGAGATATCTAGCGTTGTTTTGTATTTTTTCTGCTCTATGTTATTCATCAATGCAGGACTGTGTGCAATCTTTGTGCAAGTGTTCAAATGCCTGTAGCCTAAAACTAGACGGTATGAATTGCCGGGTTTCATTACGGGAAACAAAGGATTATTCATTGAAGAGGTGCAATTCTCTATCACACCTTGATATTCAGGTTGATCAAAGATCTCCCTGACTTGCTTTTTCACATCTTGTTTTATTGGGTACAGTCTCTGTGGAGTTGGAGTAGTTTTTACTGGGATTACATGGTGAGGTGACTCAGCATCCCACCCTACATGATTGCTGTATGAATATTGTAGTGATTTTAGGACGAGGTCAGAGAAAGCCGGTAAAATTACAGTTTCTCCTTTTGGGCAATCCATAACTAACTCAGGTGGCAAATCTTTTTCAGTGAAAAAGGATGTTGTATCCAAAAGTCAGCTTCTCCCAAAAGAGACCTTTAACTTTCCTGGGTTTGTCACCCTCCATTTGCAGTGTTATTTCGTATAATGGGTTTGGGACACTTACCCTAGTATCAGGTGTCTCCACCGTGATATGTTCATTCAACGCCGCTGTCACCAGAAATTCCATCAGGTTCTGGCAAGCTATCGTTAATTCTGCTATGCTGTCTAGCATCTTCAGAGCCCATTCCCCGTTCAGAAGTTGAGTCTTCAGCAGCCTGTGCATTTCTTTTTTTAAAGTTTTTATTTATCAGCTTGCAATTCACAATATACAGAGTTCCAGACGAACCCAGCGATCATACAATATCAGTCTGCTACGCAAGCAACTTTCAAAATACAAGCAATAAACACCTCCCTCCTCCCTCCCAACTTCTCCCACATGGCAATTGCTGTTTGTCAGGCATATTTACAACTTTCATAGTGTAGTTTTGGCAACATTTCGGAATAGTATCTAGTGCATTTTGTTTTTTCCCTTGTACATATTTATTCATTGTGCTTGATGCAAGTCCGGGTTCCCAAGTAGATACATGGAGAGCGGCGCCCAGAAGTCTTTAGGCCTGGAGGCCTCAGGCAGTTCCTCTGCATAGATCCCCATTTGCTCCTTACAATATACTAAGTCTCGAACCCATTTCTGAATAGTGGGGCCAGCTCTGGCGCCCCAATATTGTGCGACTGCACGCTTAGCAAACAGGGTTGATATTGCAACGATACGCCTATTACAGGGTTTAAGCTTCTTTACCATACCCAGCAGACATACTTCAGGGGTGCATGCAACTCTCTCAAGGACACCCTCAGTGAGCACCTCCGCAACGCGCCTCCAGAAAGCATATATTATGGCACAGCCCCATGCAAGATGTATGAAATCTGCGTCATCTTGCCCACAACGTACACATCTTGCACATTCTCTCAACCCAAATTTCTGTAACTGACTTGGTGTATAGTAAAATTGGTGTAAGTATTTAAAATGGATAATGCGGAGATTCCAGTTTGCCGTTAATCTACCAGTCAATTCGCTGCAAAATCCCCACTGTTCCAGCGACATAAGGGTCTCTAGCACTTCATTCCATTTTTAAGCGAAGGGGGTTCAATCAGCTCATTTTCTCTCAAGGAGGCTTTATATAACCTTGTAATCAGTCCCCTTCTTTCCTCCCCCGCAAGCACAGCTTGTAGTGCCTTTAGTGTTTTCGGCTCTGTGGGGAAGTTAGGGTATATAGACCTAACCGCCTGACGCACCCTTACAAATGTAAAGCCAAGCATTACACTATAGCCTTGCCCAGCTTGAAATTCCTCGAGTGGCTTGAATGTACTATTTCTATACAAATCTCCAAACTTCGTGACCCCGACCGCCCGTAATGCCCTGACAGCTGCTAGCTCTTGGGCCGCAGAGATATTAGGGTGTGCAGCGATCGGCAGTGCTGGGACGTACATATAATCCAGCCGAGCTCGCTTAGCAAGAGCCTTCCATGCCCTAGTAGTACATGTAACTGAATTGAGTTCATTCCTCATGGCTCCCTCCCTCCCGACAGCACCATCGCGGTAAGTGGAGTGGGATGTACAGTATCTGCCTCAATCGCAGCATGCAGAAGGTACCGCTGCGGGAAATACCAGTAATGCGCAAACTCCACTTGGACGCACAAATAGTACAACCGCAAGTCAGGTGCCTCAAAGCCACCCCGCTCAAATGGCTGCGTTAGCGTACTCCAGCTGCATCTTGGCCGCTTGCCAGCCCACACCAGCGACAGAAAGGCCGTCTGAAGTGTATTAAAAAGTGCCATGTTGAGCTGCACAGGGATATTGACAAATAGGTATAAAAGTTTGGGCAATATTGTCATTTTCACCACTGCAATTCTGCTTGCCAGCGAGAGGGGCAAGCGAGTCCATCGCGCAGTTTGCTCAGTGATTTGGGTGACGACTCGTCCGTAATTCATGGATATTATCACTTCCGGGTCCCTATGTAGCCATATTCCCAAGTAATTCACCGGGTCAGTGGACCATGATAGTGGGAAATCCAACACAACCCCCTGAGTACCATCCATCAACGGGAATACTGTGGATTTCGCCCAGTTGATCCCCAGACCTGAATATCTCTCAAATACCACATATTCTCTCAGCAACGCAGGGAGATGCGTGGAGGGTTCACGCACATAGAGCATCATATCGTCTGCATATAATGAGACCACTAGAGGTCTCTGCCTGAACTGCAATGCGGCATTAGCATGCTTTTGACATATTTTGCAGGCTAAGGGCTCAAGCGCCAGAGAAAATAGCAGCGGGGATAGGGGACATCCCTGTCTAGTGCCCCTCTTGATTGGAAAATTCTCCGATATCCACCCATTTACCCGCAATCTGGCCACAGACTCGGCATATAATAGTTTGACCCATTTAAGGAAAAATGGCGGCATGCCCATCCTTTGCAATACAGTAAACATATATCCCCATTGTAATGAGTCAAAGGCTTTTGCTGCATCCAACAGCACTGCCACCGCCTGAAAATCTGACTCCAAATCGTGCAATGCTGCAAAGATAGTTCGCAAGTTATGGGCCGTAGACCTCTTGGGCACAAACCCTGACTGATCTGGAAATATTAGTTTTGGCACCAGCGGCTGCAGCCTATTTGCAATCATTTTCGCTAGAATTTTAGCATCTATGTTTATCAGGGACAGGGGCCTATAGGACTCACATTTATTAGCCTCTTTCTCAGGTTTCAACAGGGTGACAATAAGTGCCTCTTTTAGTGTTGGAGGCAGTATTCCCATATCATACGCTTTGACGTAGACATCTAGTAATCTAGGTGCTAGCTCATCAATGTAGGCCTTATAGAACTCACTTGGGAGCCCGTCAAGGCCAGCTGATTTGCATGTTGGGAGGGACATTATAGCTGCCTTCACATCCTCCACAATAAAGGGTTGCGTCAAATATTCTCTCTGGCCCTCTGAAAGCCACCCGAGTGCAATGTCCTCCAGATATGCGCATATCTCAGCCTAAGGAATCTGTGGCCTATCCCCATAAAGATCTGAGTAAAAGTTAAGAAGGATCCTACTAATCTCTGGTGTGGACCGTCGCGCAACAGCGTCCCCGTCTAACAACTCAATAATGTTTTCCTGACCTTTTGGCATAGTTATCCTCTGAGCTAGTGAACAACTGGGCCTACCGCCCTCCCCATAGTAGCTCGCTTTACACCATCTAGACCTATGCACCAGCTCCTGATCTACAGTTTGGTTATGCTCAATCACAAGGTCTCTGATTTTGGCAAGCGTTTCTGATGTGGGGTGTAATTCGTACTCCCGTTCCAGGGCAACTATCTGTGCTGGCAGCCCACCTATTCTATGCCTTAAATCCTTCAGGACACCAGCTTGCGCCCCTATGCACTCCCCACAAATCGTCACTTTGAATGCCTCCCATAGTGTCCCCGCACTGTCTACTGACCCCTCATTTTCTGCAAAGTAGTTTCTGACCGCATTGCCTATTGTGCTCCTAAATACAGGGTCTGTCAAAGATGACTGCTGTAATCTCCACTGAAATGGGGGTCTCGCACATTCAGGAACGCGCAGTTCCAGCAGCACAGGGGCATGATCAGAAAGTGTCATCGCCTGGAGACTAATTTTGACTGTCCACGAGCATACCTCCTCGGACGCAAGCCAATAGTCCAGCCTGGACCATGACCCATGCACCGCTGAGACAAAGGTGCTCTCCTGCGCCTCTGGGTTGCATAGTCTCCATATATCTTTAATACCTTCAGCATCCATCAGCTCTAGCAAAGCATCTGCCGCCTGCTTCCCACGTCCCCCAGTGGAACCTGAGCGGTCAAGACCCGTGTCCAGGCATCCATTAAAATCACCACCCAAGAGCACGTTCACAGGAGGAAACATAGAGATACGTCACCAAACATCACTAAAAAAGGCAGGATCATCGACATTAGGTCCATACACATTAACCAGCAGTACAGTCACACCACCAAGCTTACCCAAAATCAACGCCATCCTGCCTTGATCGTCCACCTCAGAGCTTATCATGGTAATGGTACACCTTTTTTGACCAGGATCATCACTCCTCTGGAATAGGAGGAATATGAGGCGGCCACCCTCACCCCAGCCCAACGTGCCCCTACATTTTTCTCCGTGAATTTGGTTAAATGTGTTTCCTGCAGGAAAGCAATTTGTATTTCTATCCTATCTAAGTATGCTAAAACTGAGCGAATCTTCCTGGGGCTGTTAAGCCCGCGTACGTTCCATGTAAGAAACTTTATAGTACTACCCAGACCTGCATGCAACTGATCAATATCACAGTATACGTTGCCTGACCATACCACACATGCCAACTGTATTGCACTAGAGATGATGTCTTTACGGAATTGCGCCTTCGCCCTACCCCCCCACCCCTACATCCCCCCACCCACTTCAGCACACCCAACTTGCTAAAGACATCCTTATTGACAAGAACAATCGCCCCAAGAAACAGAATATTATGATAAACATACGGGGTACTCCCATTGGGGAGCGCCAGAGTGCAACTTGCCTCCCAATAGAGCAGGAGGTGGCTGATCTGTCCTATATCAAATGTTATATTATCACTTTTATAGTTCTAAGACTCAAGAGCATCAATGAAATTGGCAGCGCATTTTATATCTATGCAGCCCAAAAAAAAAAAAAAAGGGGTATCGGCACTTTGGGCTTCCCCCAGTCAGCCCCATATATAATGACACAAATCTCTACACAAAGCTAACCCTATAGATACATATTACTGCTCTTCATCGTCTGGGTCGTTTGACGATTCACGCCGTCACCGTTTCAATGTTTTGGCATGCTCAAGTGCAGCCTTTGGGGTGGTAAATATCTTAAAGGCCCCCACTTGTCCGCTTCTAAGGCGAGCGGGATACAGCATGGCATATGGAATGCCCTCCGCCTGTAGTAGTTTCTTTATAGTTCCGAATTCTCTCCTTGCGGCCTGTACCGCTACTGTAAAGTCCGGGTAAAAAGCCAATGTGTTGCCCTGGAAATTTATGGTGCCCTTTTCTCTCACCATTCGTAGAATAGAGTCCCGGTCCCTGTAATTAAACGGTCTGGCAATGATGGGACATGGCATTGCTCCAGAGATCAGCCGCGGGGCCAATGAGCGGTGCGCTCGCTCCACAATCAGCATAGGGGACAAACTTTCTGCGCCAAAAATGTCTCTGAGCAATGTCTCTACAAAAGTCTCCATTTTGCCTGTGTTGGTTGATTCAGGCAGGCTAGTAATTCTGAGGTTGTTCCTTCTGGACCTAGCCTCTAAGCCTTCATTTTTTGCCTGAATTAGCGCCAGGACCTTTTCCATGTTTAAGGATTTACTGGAGATTGTGCTTAGTTTGTCCTCAGTGTTGGAAACCCTCTGCTCAACCTCTCCAATTCTGGTATTTTGTTTCTCTAATTTAGCAGACATGTGATCCATTCGCAAATTTAAAGTGTCAATCTTCCCATCTATTGACTGTAGACTACGCTGCATTGCTAGGAGCGTTGTTTCCAGGGAGGGGGCAGCTTCCCCTTGGGCATCAGCCTCCGAGTCTGACACAGCCTTTGACTGTGACCTGCTAGGTTTCCGCATCTCAAATGTGAGGCGGGGTTGAGATTTGTCAGTTCTCCCCATTTTTTTTATATCACACACACTTATATGCCACAGTATAATAACGCACTACTTTTCCCGTTTTCAAATGTTTCTGCACTCTATGCGTCGGTGTCACAGACTGTTTCACTTCTATATCTCACTGTGTATACTATGTGTTGTAGGGTCCCCCCCTCTCTTTCCTGCTTTTCCTTTGTATTGTTCTTCGCGCCTAGGCCGCCCTGTTCACCCGCATCTATTTTTAGCTGCAGCCTGTAGTCTTGCCAGTCCCGGTTGCTGAATGGGCATAAACCTCTTTATATACGCTTTTTTTCCCCCTTTTTCTTTATTTCCTTTTCTGTTACCGCTGCTCACTGTGTGTTCTATTTCTCCCCCAGTCTGGATTTCACTTGTCATGCACGCCTGAGTAGAGGAATGAACGTCTTCAAGTTTACCCGGTACTTTCAGTCAGCGCGTGCAGTACTCAAAAACAGGCCTCACCGCAATTCCTGCTTGCTTCTATAAGTGGGGGAACCCCTGGGTGCGTAGCCTTCTCTCTAAGTATTCCGTGGCGCAGCCTATTAGTTTCAGTGGGGGGATTCCGCTAACGTGTCTTCATTGTGCAGCAGCTTGAAGCCCCAGTCCACTCCACCACCAGCCCCACCGCCCCACCGCCCGAATACTCCGGCGGGGCTATAGGCCACGGCCGCACTCCCGGGCCCACACATACCTCCACAGACACAGGCCCAGGCCCGGCCGCAAGCCCACTCACCGCACTCGTCCTGGGAAGTGATGCCTCCTCTCAGGGACTGGCAGGGGCCACATCGGGCTGGCAGCAGGTCCGATCCGCGCCTCTTCGTGCCTCCTTCAGTCGCGGCGCCACAAGCTTCACCCTGCAGGGTGGTCACGCCTCTTCTGCTCCAGGCCGCGCCGCTCCGCTCTGGGCACACCATCTACCAGCGGTGTGCAACGGTGGGCTACAGACCGACCCCCGATCGCCCACTAAGTCGCCAAAGGCTGGATACGCCGGCTCTTCAAAGGTCTCTCTGGTGCTTTTCTCCTAGCAGGCAGCCCTTCAGCAGTGTACATACGGTGCCTCCCAGGTGGAAACGGCCGCCATTTTATTCTTGCGGGATCGGCACCCTTCGCCCCCGGATTCTTACGTTGTAACAGGCAACAGCAGCCGCAGAATGCCTCAAAACTGTTCAGGGCTGCATATATTGGGCTTGAGTCCCTTTTTGCAGTATGGATGCACCGTATTCCGGGCGGATAATGGACGGATTAAGGATCGGCCGGCAGAGCTGCACTAATGCTCAGCCATCTTGCTGTTCGCCCTCTAGCACCCAGCCTGGGCACTTCTTATCTTAAGGCCAGCCACTTTCTTCTTCTTAAATTGAGGTTTGAATTTTGGTTTATCTTCTTTTTTGATATTATAGTCCGAAGTACGATTTGTATCTCTGGACTTTGTTCGCTCTTCTGATCTGCGTTCTGACCCTCCTTCCGTCTCGGAGTTTTTTGATGATCCCTGAAAGGAACAAGAGGAACGTGTCTCAGTATCCTGATACCTGTCAGGTTTTTTAATGTTATCACGATTTCTAAGAATATACCTTCTTTCGGTGGTCTCCTGTTGAGGAGACCCACCCCTAGATTGTGATCTGTTATGTTATATATATTTGTATCGCGCTCAGCTACTCGGCAGAGTGTCCCGGCGCGTGCAGAGGTAAAGGAAAAAATGTAGCAGGAAGACAACTAAAAGAGGAAAGTTTTTTACTTTTTCTTAAAGATCACGTGATCCTGAATGCACCGCAGCGCCAAGGGCAGAGCATTCCAAGCCAGACTAGCTTTCCTGACAAGTGAACAGCCACCCAGCCTTTGGCGGTTGAATCTAGGGGTCTGCATCAGAAGTTGAGAAGAGGAACGCAACTGTCTCACTGGATTATAGAAGGCAAATCTCATCTGAAGGTAGGTGGGGCCCCTGCCATAGAGAGCCCTACGGGCAATAGCCAGCATTTTGAATTGGATTCGGGACGCCACTGGGAGCCAATGCAGGGAGCGCAAATGAACATGCACACTGCACCTGTTTGACAAGCCTAACAGGAGTCTGACAGCGGAGTTTTGGACTACCTGCAGTTTCTTTAGGAGGTAGCCAGGAATGCCCACATAGAGTGCATTAGCGTAATCCAGGCGAGATAAAATCAAGGCACGGACCACAGTTTCTTTAGCAGGACAAGGGAGAAAGGGAAGAAACTTTCTCAGCGCTTTCAAGGTGCCGAAACAGGTCCCAACAAGCTTCTTTTTTAAAAAAAATTTTTTTTTTATTCCTCATATGACCTCCGTAGCTATAGCAACCTCTCGACCTGATCCACCTCTGGTGCTAATAACTTGGTCGTTCCAGTCTCAGCTGTTATTCTTTCGTGGTCCACCCACAATTCACATCCTGAGCTGACCAAGAGGTTTTAATCACAGGAACTTGGCCGTTATCTTAATCCGATCTAATCTAGTCAATAGATGTATCATCCAACAGGTTCCAAAATAACCCAGTATCCGGCCTCTCTCTATAGATGTTTCCCAACGAGCTTCTTGACTTGAGTGGAAAAGTTCAGGTTCTCAGAGAACCAGACTCCTAGATTTTTTGCAGCATTATTCCCAGCACTAGGCAGGGAGAAGCCAGGGGGCCACAGCTTCTCTCTGAAGTTGACCGGAAAGGTCCCGTACAGGAGAACCTCCGACTTCCCTTCGTTACACTTCAGCTGAGCCTGGGCCAGCCAATGGAAGACAGAGGCTAGACAGTGTTGGGCGGATCTATTCTTTCTATTGTTTTGTTGTTTATTATACTATTCATTTTTTGAAGAATCAGGTGCCTGCTTGTTGTTATCCTTTTCAAGACTACCCATTACTTGTGGTTTTATAGCTCTTGCTCCCAAATTATTTCTACCTAATTCGGCATATGTATCTTCGATAATTTTAGTTAATTCTTGCTCCAGTTGTGCAGGCGTGCATTCCCTCAGGCTTTAGCGCATAGCCACTGCAGCTGCCTCCCCTTTTATATTAGCTAACATAATTGTAGATACCTGGGAAAAATTGCCTAATAATTTCATCCCTAAGTTCAGAGCAGATTCTGCTCCATACTCATTCTGTATTTGTCTTAATACTTCTGGTATCACTGCTATTGAAGGGATACCGTATGTTCTGGTATAGACAACAGTGAAAACTGTACCCCAAGAGGTACAATCCTCTATCGTGGGAGCTATTCCCATTGGTAAGCAAATTGTCAGTGTTCTGTGTTTTTCTTGTGGGCCTGTGTGTGGAAACACTGCCTCTAACTGTGCTATTTTCTATGCTATCCAGAATGGCATTTGCTCACGTTTAATGGGCATTCTTTCGATATCCGTGTTCAGTGTCTGTGGGGTAATTTTAGTTGCAGTCCCTTGTAGTTGACCTGCCGGGGTAATTTTAGTGGGTTGAAGTGTAAGTGTTCTCATCACAAACTGTGTCAGATTTCTGTATAGTTTTATTATTTCTTTGTGACGTGGATGTAAGTCTGCTATTGGCAATGTGTCAACGTCTGGATGTGCTGTGTAAGCCGCTACGACCGGCTAAGTCGCTCCGTCTCTGCTGAGCGGACCGAGTCTCACTTTATCTGTGGTGTGTGGGAGGGCGCCTTTAAACCAGTTTATATGCTCCTTGTAACTGAGCGGAACTTCAATGTCGTCGAATGGACAGTATTCGTCCAGAGTTTCATCTGGAGTGTAATAATGAAATGTATTTGTGCGTGCATATGCAGTTGGGAATTTAACCCATGAATAGAATATCTCTGTCCTGAATGACTCTTGTGCCTCAATCACAAATGTTACAGTCCCACTTAATGCTGAGGCTCCAAACTCTGCTAGTTTTAAAGTAAGTGCTTTTCTGACATTTTCTGAAATGTTTATAGCACCTTCCTGCTCTCCATCTCCCGCTGCATTTGCATGTAATGCTGGTGCAGCATTCTCTTTGACAGACATTTGTTGAAAGAGTTTCAAGGAAAATGAGATAAGGTTTTATGCACAATGTAGGGAACTATTGTTATGTTTCATATAGAGGCCCTAATATAGACATGTTCATATATGCCCTAATATAGACATAATCGTATATGCCCTATTATGGTCATAATCGTATATGCCCTATTATAGTCATGATCTCCTATGTCCTTATATAGGCATGATCTTTCACCTACATTAGTTCCCTACAGTACACAACGAACACTGAGGGTTGAACGTTATCTAGTCTGTGGTTTGAACATTGAAGGGTTTTTCCCGAACACAGGCCTACAATGTACTCATAAATTATGCATGAGCATTCACCAGCTACATCTCCTGCATAATGTGTATGTACAAAGTTCACCCCTGACGTCTTCCTCATGTCTAACAAAGACCAATCCACACCATACTGAGGGGCAGACACTTTAGAGTATAAATACACCGCATCTTGCCACGGTAAGATAGAGGGAACCGAGACTTCCATGCCGACACACTGACCATAGACGCTGAGGCTCCTGCATGCAGTCGCTCCAGCTGACAGCGGTCTAACACAGCCCTTGCGGGGTGTCCAACTCGAGACCAGGACGGGGTCCCACACTCTCTCTATTCAGGTAATGGGGTTCGACTAAATCCTAGAGGGATTCTTGGCTCTTAGGCTTTTAGACCTACACACATGCTAGGTACACTTAGGTACATCTAGTTAGGCATCGTAGGAGTATGCACACTTTTATAATGCATTTTATATATTCATGTATGTAACCATTATTATTGCAATATGGTAGAACTGTACTATCCTTTCACTTTTATCGTACCTCTGATAATATATCTCTGCTACTGTCTGCTGGTTGTTGCAGCACATATATTCTACACTAGAATAACAACTGTTCAATAAATACTTATTGAAACGCCCAGACTGTTTATTCTGTGTAACTCTCTGAGACAAACCGAACAAGTAAGCACGAGTGACTAAGCTAAAAGTAGTACATTGTTTCCACGATTCTGAGGGATCAGGGTTGTCATGATCTAAGGTTGCCAGAAACTAATCTCTCCCCGATAAGAGGAGATTCTAGTGGCACTGTGAGCTAGCTAATGCAAAACAGGCTAACATACGCGGTGGGGGTGCACAGAGCCAGTCTGCCACAAAGCCCACAGTTTATGTTATCCAAACGCACAGGTCCTACATGGGTACTATAGGAACTACACGTCATGGTGCCACCAATGTTGGTTGGGTACTTATTTAACAGTAGAATCTGAGTAGTTCAGTCGTGCTATTCTCAGAGAACCTACTCACAAAACCCCAGAGACGTCTGGAGTGGGTGGGCACAAAATCCGCCGCAGCTGAGTAGTACAAAATACTATTTATTGGCTGTTGGTTTAATCAAGCTTGAAAGGACATAGTGTTCCTAAAATTGTGCATAACACCTTATCTTAGTTCCCTTGGAACACTTCTTCCTTTAAACATGACTGATGCCGAGGTAAGGGCAGAGAGAGTTGAACTGAATTTTTCAGAAGAAGGAGAAGATCCTACGGATGCAATACAGATTGCACCAAAATTCAGGATGACAGTCACCCTAAGACTATTAGAAAATGGTTTACAAGCTAGGGGTGGCATGGTAGTTTTCGTGATTGAGGCACACGAATCAAACAAAACAGAGGTATTCTATTCATGGGTTACATTCCCAGCAGCAAATGCAATAACAAAGACATTTCACTACTATATAGAAGGAGATGAACCACCGGAATATTGTCCGTTTGAGGACATAGAGATTCCACTCACTTACCAGGAACATTATTACTGGTTTAATGGCGCCCTACACCACGTACGAAGAAGAGTAAGGTTAGGCCCACTCGGCGGAGAAGGAGCCACATGGCCAATATTAGCGGCCTACACACCACATCCTGACATTGCCACAATGCCACCAGGAGACTTACTCGTACAACACACAGATTTAATTAAAATCTACAGAAACCTGACACAATTTGTCATGAGGACTTCAACAATCCAACCTGCACCAGGTGCAGCAAATAGTACTCCAGCTCAGGGTACAGGAAATAAAATTACTCCTCAAACATTACACGCGGTAATGGGCAAAATGCCCGCAAAAAGCGAACAAATACCATTCTGGTAGCTCAGAAAATAACTCAGCTTGAGGCAGTATTCCCAAATACTACCACCTGTGATAAACACAGAATACTAACAATCTGCTTGCCCATGGGGATCACACCACAAATAGAGGACTGCACCTCTTGGGGTATAGTCTTTGCTGCCATATATACCAGAACGCACGGTATCCCGTCATTAGCAGTAGTACCTGACGTATTGAGACAGATACAAAATGAGTACGGAGCAGAGCCTGCCCTTAACTTAGGGATGAAGTTACTAGGTAACTACGAACAGGTATCAGCCATAATACTAGCTAACATTAAGGGGGAAGCAGCTTCAGTGGCAATCCGCCAACGCCTAAGGGAGTTCAGTCCAGTAGATCAACAACACGAACTACCCAAAATAATTGAAACTGCATATGCAGAATTAGGCAGAGACAGTTTAGGTGGGAAAGCATTAAAACCACAACTAGTGGGCAGTTCTGAAAAGGACACTACAAAGCAGACACCTACTTCTTCTAAAAAGAAGTGGGTGAATAAAAAACAACAAAAGTCAAAAGACCGCAGATCTCAATCCCGAGGCAGGTCTCCTCAACAGGAGCCCTCTGAAAGGAGGTATAACCTAAGGAATAGGGATAATATTAGGAAACCTGACAGGTATCAGGATACTGATACACGATCCTCTCGTTCCTTTCAGGGTTCATCAAAAAACTCTGAGAGGGAAGGACGGTCAGAACAAAGACAAGAGGAGCGTACAAAGTCCAGAGACACGCAACGCGCTGCGGACTACGCACCTAAAAAAGAAGATAAACAAAAACAAAAACCTCAGTTCAAAAAGAAGAAGGTAGCAGGTCTCAAGATCAGACATGCCCAGAATTCTGAGGACACAGCTTCTGAACGGGGAATGGGCTCTGACGATGCTAGACAGCGCGGCAGAAGTAACAATAGCTCGCCAGAACCGGAAGGAATTTCTGGTGACAGCGGAGTTGAGTGAGTATATCACGGTGGAAACACCTGATACTCGGGTAAGCGTCCCACATAAGTTACATGAAATAACACTCCGGATGGAGGGGGACAGACCCAGAAAAATAAAAGGTCTCTTTTGGAAAAATCTGTCATCAGGTTATGACATTCTATTAGCAGAACAAGACTGGCCGCCAGCATTTGTCATGGAGTTCCCCAGGGGAGAAGAGATAATTTTTCCAGCCTTTTCCGACCTAGTTCCCATACATTTAAAACATGCATATGCGCAGGAGTGGGCGGTCGCCCTAGCACCGGCATTGTACAAAAATCATGCTGGTTGGGATGAGGATTCAACCCACCATGTGATCCCGTTAAAAGTTTCACCAAATGCTCAAAGGCAATATCCTATAAAGCAAGAAGCTAAAAAACAGGTCAGGGACATCTTAGATCAACTTGAATACCAAGGGGTGATAGAAAATTGCACCTCACCAATGAACAATCCTTTGTTCCCCGTATCAAAACCAGACAACACATATTGTCTAGTTTTAGATTACAGACATTTAAACACTTGCACAAAGACATTCGCTGTCCAAAATGCACACAGTGCCGCATTAATGAATAACATTGTGCGGAAAAAATACAAAACTACACTTGATATCTCAAATGGATTTTTCTGCCAAAATATAGCGCCTGAAAGCAGGTATTTGACCGCATTCTCAGCGCTAGGATCTCAACGGCAATTTTGTCGACTCCCCCAAGGGTATAAGAATAGCCCGGGGTTGTTTTCAGCAAGGGTAACAGAGTTACTCCAAAATTTGGATGAAGAAGTATTGTCCTATGTGGATGATATTTATCTGACGGACGATGACTTACCGAGGCACTTGACCAGGGTGAGCACCATTATTATGGAATTCGCCTCTGAGGGCTATAAATTTAATTTCAAAAAATCAAAAATTGCCCATCTCAATGTCCTGTTCTTAGGGTATGAGCTGTCAAGTGAAGGAAAAAGCCTAGCAGCTAACTTTTTAGAAAAGTGTGCGCTGCTCCAACCTCCAAAATCGTTAAAGAATTTACAATCAATTCTGGGATTCCTAAATTTTGGTCGAACATACATTTTGTATTACGCAGAAAGAGTAAAACCTTTCTACGACTTAATAAAACCTGATTTTTCAGTCAGACGATGGACACAGGAACATACAAACATCCTACGTTCACTACAAGAAGACATGATAGCTTCAAAACACTTACAGACACGCGTAAATGTACGCAACTTAGTGATCCGAGTAATACTGGGTCAATGCGGGTACACTTACTTAACCTTCAATGAAGGTGAAACGGTACCAATCGCATACAAATCACACCTGTACACAAACGCAGAGATGCGTTTCACTTCAACATAAAAATCCTGACAGCAGTGCAGACCACTGTAGCAAGAGAAAGAGCTCTGGCTCAGGGAAAGCGCATAATAGTCGTGACCCCAGTACCAGCCTTAGAGGCTGTTACAAAGGCTAGCATTCCAAATTCGAAAGCCTTACATCCCAGATGGATACAATGGGCTAATTCTCTTACTGCAATGGATGTTGTATACAGATTTGATCCAAGTTTAAAAACACAAGCATTTCTGCAATACGAACAAGAATATCCTCTACCAAATGAGATTTTGCCTCTAGATCAGTATGAATACATCATTTACATTGACGGATCTGCTCAACCGGCCATAGGGAGTAAGCAAGCTTACAGCGCAGCGTGTGCAATCGTTAAAGGTCGCATGCGCAATGGAAAGTTCCATCCAAGTTGCACTAAAACGCAATCTCTAGGAGACTGCACCGCTCAGTTGGCAGAATTAAAAGCACTGATACTGGCACTTGTAAATACGGATCACGAATTCCTCACACTAATTGTGTGTGATTCCTTTTACTGCGTACAGTCATACAATGAATACTTGTATCATTAGGAACAAAACGGGTTTAAAGATGCAAAAGGTGGCACAATTAAGCATAAAATGCTATGGGAACAGGTAGTGGAGTTGAAAAACGACCTACCGAGGGCTCACGTGATACATACACTGAGTCATCAGCGTGATGGCGTTCACGTTGAAGGGAATTCATTGGCTGATGAAGCCGCAAAGGGGGCTGTACGCACAGTGTCCGTAGCTGCAATCACTCGTTCAAAAACGAGGATAGACAGTGAGATTATGGTAGCTGTCATTGCTTCACGCAAAGGCAGCACAGCAGTACCTAAAAAAATTCCACTCAAATACTCCTACAAGTTAGATGCACACAACATTCCATATGCTCAGATTCCTGGAGTGGGGGATAGAGTAATACCAAATATGGATCGTAGGCAAGGTTTCATTCTAGCAGCACACGAGGGTTTGGGCTCTGCGCATACAGGCATTACAGCGACTATTTCTTTACTGAAACAGCGCTACTGGTGGCCAGGGTTAGCAAAGCAGACCAAAGACTACGTCTTAAAGTGCGACATCTGTCAGCAGATGAAAGGCTCCACCGTAGCACGCCCAGCGCAGACACCATTACTAAAATCAGACAAACCTCTCGCATGTGTATATTTGGACCACTGCGGCCCCTTACAGTCAGATGGGGCCAAGAAATATATCATGGTTGCAGTGGATTCCTGCTCTAGATTCCTATGGGTCTGGCCTCAGCGCTCGGCTGGCGCTCGAACTGTTATAAAAGATTTGCGAGTCTTTATCGGCACATATGCAGTTGGCACGTTACATTCTGACCAAAGCCCGGCGTTTAGCTCTCGGGCTCACAAAGAGGCCATGGAAGGAATGGGCGTAGCATTGCGGTACTCCTCTCCGTACCATCCTGAGGGAAATTCGGTTGTGGAGAGGAAAAACCGTGACTTAAAGCAATCTTTAACAGCTAGGGTATTAGTCAAGGGCAGTAGTTGGGTCAGTCACCTTTATGGGTTCCAAAGAGCAATTAACAACCAGCCAAGAAGCTCTCTAGGGGGTGCCACTCCTTACGAGGTCCTTTTTGGGACAAGAATGTGGGTACCTGATCTTGATTGTGAAGGCGTAGTAGGTGATGAAAAACAATCTGATATCCATGATCGTTTGGCTGTTTTACAGGATCTAAATGAATCCAGGACACAAGAAAGCAACATCCACTTAAAACAGACCGCCACTGAGGAAGTCAAGGCAGCAACGGCAAGACCTGTCTGGATCCCAAAAGTCGGGGATCTGGTCAGAGAGAAGATTGCAGACAAAAAAGAATTTGGGCCATCTTACAGAACAGCTGTACCGGTCCTAGCAATCCAAGGCACAAGAACTGTACTTCTGCCGCTTCTTGCCAGAAAAAGGGAGAAAAGATTTGTCTCAATCGACTTAATCAAGCCACACTATGTGACCGATACTAAACAGTAGGCCACGTGGACTCCACAGTAGCAGACGCCCTCCTCTCGCTACAATCCAAGAAGTTCAATCAGAAAGACTCATCACGTTTGAAGAGCCACCTGTACTGAATGAAGGACTAAGCAACAATGCTATGGAACAAGAAGTTCGACTTCAAAATGAAAATCAACTTAACCATCAAGTTGCAATCAGACCGACTACAGACGTCTATGTCAACATGCCTCGTCAAGAGCAAAATCCGATTTCAACAAATCCCGATGCAATTCCAACAATTGATCGAACTGCTTTTGGCTACTTCATGAACTTTGATACGTTTTCACTGGATCCAAGCGAGCCGGAAACGACGCCAGCCAAAAAATCACACAAACAAAAACTCATTGACTTTCTGAACTTTTTTAAAAAGACTTACCTGGTGTCACCTTGGATAGAACTATGGTATATCACTGCGATTCTATTTTTCATTTTCTGGCTAGGTTTAATTATAAATTTTAGTATGCTTATTAATGGACGATATCTTCTAACAGAGCTCAACAGCCCAAAAGGTTAATTTAGTTTTAAAGCCACACCAATCTTCACATCGTGAACCAAGAGACTTGTCTTCAGTGAATATCACAGAAGTTCCTATACCGGACAGTATAGTATGGGACAAGATTGATTTCGATATATTCGGTCCGACTGAACTTTTAAAGCTTAAACATGTATTTAAAATTTCTTTAAGTGATATCATTACCTCCAGTACATTTTCTGATGATTGGGACTCTGAAACTGTGAATAACATAATGTCTGATTTAGAAAAAACTGCAGCATTTCCGAACAATGAAATGTTAGAAGGTACTTCAGACTATGATACATTGTATTGTTAACAGCATTATGGTCATCATTTCTTACACAAATCTATAACACCTAGAAATGTATTTGAATACCACCAGTGGGAACACTGCCCAACACCACCGAAAGGTAGCTCGCAAACCTTTGCACAGAAATTTACATATTTTTCAGGGTTCAACACATCTGACCCAACGTCATTTTATTACAAAGTGGCAAAAACATCAGCTCAGAAAATTATGTTGACAAACACCAAACAGATTTACTCTGCTTCCTTCATGGCCCAGTTGTCTACACAGGGTTTCGACCTATGGAAGGACACAATAGATTTAAAAACAATCTGGGGTTCTAGGGACTGGCAAGTCCAGGGAACAGAAGAGCTTTTTAGAGCATGTCTCATTCCGCAGCAGATGATATTTCTAAATGAAACTGTGCAACAAACATCCTGTCTTGGACTAGCCAAGAACAAGGAACTGAACTCGCCTGGGTTTCCAACACCATCACAGATGGGCGGGGGCAGAATTCAACTACACATGGGGTAAGACTATATGACATTATCCAGTACAACAGATCAGACCCTAATTGGACAGAATGGCTAATTTGGCCCATTGACACAAACAAATGTCAGCAGAGATTTATGAATACATCCAAAGGGTTTAGTATCCATAGGCCAGATCCACGCTATGTACAAAGACAACACCCAGGGGTAGTGACATCCTATAGTGTTGGGAAGTTGTGCCTTGATTGGCTAGAAACCTCAACACTCACAGAAGTGAAACATCACTTGACCTTACTCACACCTGACATGGATCTTAGGGATTTCTTATTAGGCCCTAGGAAATCACGTCCGAAACGTTTCATATATGCTGGCATTTATGCATATTACAATGAAAACTGGAAAATATCCCAACAAGAGGCCGCAGAGAGGATACGGGAAATAGACCGTATTAACTTAGAAAAGGCATTAGCTGTGGTAGATAATGGGTTAACGACTTTGACCTCCAGGATTTACTCCTTAGGCAACATTGTATCTTCGGCAATCGACATATTAGAACAAGATTTGGCCTTGTTACAACACGGGCAATCTCAGTTGCGTTCTGGTATGATGTTAAGCTGGACGCTACAATCTTTGCGTGCAGGCTATGTGCCCTGGCGTTTTATAAACACCACATCCCTGTTTTCAGAATACAATCTAACAGATAAACTGACAGAAATGGCACAAAGGGGAGCCAAATATACAATGCTGCGTATTGAGAAACTGGACAGATTACCATTCACTGTAGCAGAATCGCCATCGACCGAATGGCTAATTCATGGCCAAATTACTCTACCGGTCACTACTTTTCAGTTTCAGTATTGCCTTGAGCAAAGGCAGGCAGGCAGATATGAAAAGATGGGTAAGGGATACATTAAGGAAACTTGGGAGTTACCATATAGATATCGATGCCGGAGTGGGGATCGAGAAGTGTATCTGAGTGGTACAAACTGCAAGAACGCTTTAAGCGGTTCTCTCATGTGTCAGGATATTTCTCTGCATGGAGCATGTGGTGGTTCAGTAGCGAACTTATCTTGTCACATGTCAGGGACCCCAGCGGCCATGATCACGCCGGTTTTCCAGCTGCTCTCGAATGGGAGTTACTTGATGCTAAATGATCACGGTTGCTGCAGGATGCTTCCGGGCGTCGCCCATCTGGTCACCGTTAACTCCAGGGTTACTTGCTGTATGCAAGTGTTGTTTCCGCCACTGAACACAGTCAGGAAGGCGCCGCTGTGGCCTTCGTTGAATGTTTCCTTTATACGATTTGATACTTTGAGCAGACTGAAGGCCATGCTTTTACAGCAACCCGTGCCCTTAACCTCTGCTCGAGAAACCTTTGAACTTCAAGTTGCAAGGACCTCGACTGAGATACAAGCGCTTATACATACAAACTGCCCCTTTCATTTCGCAGAAATGGTGGGTCATATCTTCAATATGTCCAATACGAGCGGTATTGTACACATATTTAAGACCATAGGGTCAGGACTATTAAACACCTTTCAGACAGTCCTCAGAGTTATCCCAAATTTTATGCACTCCGTATTGGGAAGCGTCTTTGGAGGTCTCCCGCTTGTCCTGTTCCTAATTGCAGGAGTCCTGATTGTAATATTACTGCTACGCAATGGACGGCCCAGTTTCCGAGGGAATGGCGAATACGCTCATGGAGCGGAAATACCGTGAACGCATGGTACAGCTTCTGGGCATACCTTGCCTAAGAGCATTGAACGCCTCTTGGTTTCTATCGTTTAGACCAGTCTGGGTGGACTGCATCTTACCTGTTCTTCGATGCCTGTTTTGCGGAGAAGAATGCATGTTGGATCTCTGTCTAACGTTTCCATCAGATACGCCTCCGGACATGGATGCTATGCTGGACCCCCTAAAGGCCCATGCTCTGCGTTGTCCCCTGCGTCTTCCAATTCTGATGAACGCATTCCTTGAGAATCCACAGGTGCCGTTTGCTCCTGCTGGGTTAGGTGACTCCTCCACAGGCACCCAGGTAACAACTGCCGCACGAACTGCCACAGCAACGACTGTTGGCAGTGCTGAATTCCATCTATGTGCGATTGACGTTCTCTGTGAGGCTTTGGGCTCGTCATCTGCAGTGGCTAACACCGATAATGCTGTATTTTCCAGCCAGGACACTTAATCTCGAATTGGCTCATCGCGTCCTGGAAAAGAATTCGACCTCTTCCCTCGTTTCATAAATAAACGAACAAAAATTTGGAACATTTCCTAAATTGATACTTTCGCTTGAAAAAGCATGGCCTTATTCTGCTTGTAGTGATGCAACTTTTATAAGTGGGACAGAATTGACTTTTTCAAGTGGCGACTATGAATAGCTAATTTTTTAAAAATTTTAACATATTTTTTTTAAACGATTTTTAAAACCATGTTTTTGGCTGCTTTTAAACAATGTTTTTTAAATTTGTCCAGATTTTAAGTATGGTCATTGTCATCCAATTCGAAAGAGGAGTGGGTGTTTTGTTTCATATAGAGGCCCTAATATAGACATGTTCATATATGCCCTAATATAGACATAATCGTATATGCCCTATTATGGTCATAATCGTATATGCCCTATTATAGTCATGATCTCCTATGTCCTTATATAGGCATGATCTTTCACCTACATTAGTTCCTTACAGTACACAACGAACACTGAGGGTTGAACGTAATCTAGTCTGTGGTTTGAACACTGAAGGGTTTTTCCTGAACACGGGCCTACAATGTACTCATAAATTATGCATGAGCATTCACCAGCTACATCTCCTGCATAATGTGTATGTACAAAGTTCACCCCTGACGTCTTCCTCATGTCTAACAAAGACCAATACACACCATACTGAGGGGCAGACACTTTAGGGTATAAATACACCGCATCTTGCCACGGTAAGATAGAGGGAACCGAGACTTCCATGCCAACACACTGACCAGAGACGCTGAGGCTCCTGCATGCAGTCGCTCCAGCTGACAGCGGTCTAACACAGCCCTTGCGGGGTGTCCAACTCAAGACCAGGACGGGGTCCCACACTCTCTCTATTCAGGTAATGGGGTTCGACTAAATCCTAGAGGGATTCTTGGCTCTTAGGCTTTTAGACCTACACACATGCTAGGTACACTTAGGTACATCTAGTTAGGCATCGTAGGAGTATGCACACTTTTATAATGCATTTTATATATTCATGTATGTAACCATTATTATTGCAATATGGTAGAACTGTACTATCCTTTCGCTTTTATCGTACTGCTGATAATATATCTCTGCTACTGTCTGCTGGTTGTTGCAGCACATATATTCTACACTAGAATAACAACTGTTCAATTAATACTTATTGAAACGCCCAGACTGTTTATTCTGTGTAACTCTCTGAGACAAACCGAACAAGTAAGCACGAGTGGCTGAGCGAAAAGTAGTACATTATTTCCACGATTCTGAGGGATCAGGGTTGTCATGATCTAAGGTTGCCAGAAACTAATATCTCCCCGATAAGAGGAGATTCTAGTGGCACTGTGAGCTAGCTAATGCAAAACAGGCTAACATAAGCGGTGGGGGTGCACAGAGCCAGTCTGCCACCAAGCCCACAGTTTACGTTATCCAAACGCGCAGGTCCTGCATGGGTACTAAAGGAACTACACAACACTATAATCCTTCAAGCTTGAATAAACCTACAGCCAATACATAGGATATGCCTACTCAGCTGCAGCAGATTGTTTCCTTCTCACTCCAGATGTCTCTGGGTAAATGTGAATGGGGTCTCTGAGAAAAGCACAACTGAACTACTCAGATTTGACCATTAAATAATAACCAAACCAACTTTTATGGCACCATGTCATGTAGTTCCTATAGATCTATATATAATCTGCGCGTTTAGACAACATAAATTGTGGGATTGGTGTCCAGGCTGATTCCAGACACCCCCACCGGATATGTTCGCCTGCATACCAGCTAGCTCATAGTGCCACTATGAACACTCTTACCAAGGAGCAAATAGTTTCTGGCAACTATAGAACATGACAACCCTGATCCCTCAAGGATCGTGGAAACAGTACAGTACTTTTCGCTCCGTTACTCGTGCTCACTTTGTCTCAGAGAGATATACAGAATAAACAATGGGGACGTTTTCAATAAGCATTTATTGAACCAGCGTCATTCTAGTGTAAAATACGTTTGCTGCAACAGCCATAAGACAGAAACAGATATATACTTTTATAAGCACCAACAGAGTAAGTAGATAGTAGAATTGTACCATAGTGATAAAAAAATAATGAATATATGCAGGCATATAAATGCATGACAGTAATAATGCATACTTCTAGGATGCTAACCCTAACTAGATGTACCTAAGTGTACCTAGCATGTATGTGGGTGTATAGCCAAAAATCTCCCTAGGATAGAGCCAACCCCATTACCTGAAGTGAGAAAATGAAGGACCCCGTCTTGGTCTCGAGTTGGACACCCCGCGAGGGATGTCAGACCACTGGGTGCTGGAGTATCTGCGTGCAGGGACCTCAGCGTCTCATTTCAGCATGGAATTCTTTCTCCTCTGCCTGACTCAGTGAAGATGTGGTGTTTATATACCCAAGAGGCACCCTCAGGGGTTCTACCTTGCTGTGTCATGTCGGACGAAGATGACGATAGTGATGAAACTTATACACAGGTATTATGCAGAAGATGGTAATCCTGCTGTGATTCTGAGAATCCTCATGCATAATAAATTAGGCTAGTTTTCGGAGAAACCCACACGACATTTATGCAGCACCTAACTTGGTAAAGGGTCAGCACCAAAACCGTTATGTAGTACAATGGCAGGGTAAATGTAGGTGAAAGGTTAGGAGATTACCCAGGCCTATATTGAGGTACATTGGGAATCATAACAAGACATTGAAGCACATCGCACTGGGCAACATGCTGCTCCAGAACCCGATGCAACTGGTTAATCTAATGGTTATTAGTTGGTTATTGGAATTAGTCTTGTGTTTTAAGAAACCCTTTCTTGCATTTGCTCCTGTTTCTTTGTGGTAGATTAACTTAATGGGAGTTATGTATGGATATGTCAGTCCATGCAGATGTTTGGTGGGATTTATAAATGAACTATAAGAGACTAGGTATTGTTAGGTTGCATGTACATGACTTTCAAAGAAGGAGAGTTTGTGATCTTTGTAATGATCGACAATTTGCAGAAATTAAGTAGAATAGGCTGTACTCAGAGAAGAAATATGCAGAGGTTGGAATGTAAGGAGAGGGAAATTTGCAGCATAAAAGGGAGAGGCAACAATCAGACATTGTAGGTCAAAGTCAAATTTTCATGCAGTATTTTAGGATTATTGCGGGGGCTTTTTCAGACAGCATGTAATCTGAAGAGGTAAAACTGTAGAAAGAAACATTAATTACGTATGCATTGTCCTTTATCAGGTACTTTGAAAAGACACTAAAACTAGGTGAACAGTCTACCTGCTGCTAGACTGGCACTAGACCACCACTTGAGCAAGGACAGCTGATCAACTCAGGGGTTGGAAGGGTAAAGTAATGTCTGGATTCATGTTTAGGAAAATATCAAGAACTTTAGGCTGTGCTAGAAGGAAACAGTGTTCTCTCTGATAGCAATATGAGAGAATACACAGGGTAAATAATGCAAACATTGAAAGCAAGATTTTGCAAAAACTGCTGTGAATTTCTTTGAATGTTTGACCTTAACGTTTGGTTCTGGCATTAATTACAAAAGCAAAGTTGTATCTATCTTAGAGATCTCTAGTTAAGCATAGCACACAATTGGGGTAAGGATAGCATCACCAGACAGTGGAAATATAATGCCTGCATGACTTTGGCTGGAAGAGTGAGACCTAGATATAGAAGTGAGATCTTTGGAGACAGGGCTACCTTTAACAATTTCATTAGGACTTCATTTAAACAAGGTGGTGTTTATAAGTCTTCATGAGTACTGCCATTCGGTGGGTGGAACAGGTCAGTGGTAGCAGGGGTGGTTCCTTCTTTAGTTCGGAAGGGCGTTGACCGGCCACCCCATGCGTTCTATCAAAATGAGAGGGCTCTCCTGTGTTTTTCTGTCGCCGGAGGATTCAGGTGGTAGAGGACAGGGCCCTGGAATCTCTTACATTATATAAAAGGATCCTCACCCACTAGTACCACTAGTGGCATGCTTCATCATTGGATCCTCACCCAATACATCTAATGTGAGTGGATGGGCTTGACGCAATTTGTAAGCAGAGCTCTTGTGGATACCTTTGGCAAGGTTAAAAACACTTATGAGAGGATGTTGTTTAGGTTATATCATGAACCCAAACATCTAAGGTCGACATTTTTTTGCCTCATTAACTGCCCAGAAGGGTCAATAGGCTTTTTTCAGGACTGAGTTTCCTCTAGATCCCTAGGTTTAGAGTGATGATTTATCACTACTGAAATATGTTGTTAAGCTGTGACATTCTCACAAACAGAAAAGCATGCATATAACTACAAACCATTCAAAAGGAAATACCCTATTTTTATTTGAACGAGATATAGAAAAATACACACACATCAGTATAATTCTCATTATCAATGCATCCACTTGTGTATAGTTGCACGTTGTCCATTATCTGGCAAGTACAGTGTGCATGCAAAGTGTTTCATCCATTGGTGAACACCCATAACTGCACCACCCGAAGCAGTGGGAACACTCTTGCTTTTTAGAAAAATGTGTTCTGTTGGTGAAGTGCAAATTATGGGTACACACTCTCACGCAAGGTAGATAAGTATCTAGACCTACACTGCCCAAGCGTGTCATAGCTCCAAAGGGTCTTGGGGGTAGGCGGACTCTGTAGTCAAACACTAAAGAGGAAAGTACACACATTCGTAAGTTATCCTCACATTAATATTGTAGAGATCAAAGAGCTATCAGTTTGAACAAAGTGGAAGCCCCCTGAAGAGATGTGCCCCCAGACTTACTTCGCCAAGAGTTCAAGCCTGTCCACATACCTGTTTGTGTCCTCAGAGCTCTGCGTATTGACGAGTTCTTGTGTGCATTCGAGTTATAAGTGTTGTACCCTGAAGCGCGCAGATTCACGTCATTGCACTGCCCCGTGGAAGAGTGGTTACAGAGATTGACAAGCCAACGTGAAGGCTTTTACTCTGGGGTCATCACACCACCCTGTGTATACCTGGTAATTGAGGACCCAGGTAGTCACACTTGCCATTAGTTTTGTTCTCCCTGGGTCACGCAAATGTTTGTTGTTGCGCAGGTTCGGGCTTTATGAGAAATGTAGTCCCATAGCGCAAATGTGTTCATCACTCGCCCGTGACTTGGTGCAGGGTTTAGTGGGATGGGTAATACAAGTTTTCGCCCCTGTGAAAGTAGGGATATGTTGTCCCCTCTCCCTAAATGACCAGGATGCGCTCATACAGGTCAGTACATGGCCTTGGGAATGTAGGGACAAGGAGTTCCGAATCCAAAATGTATTATAAACTGTTGTGATCTAGCTCAAAAGTTGTCGATGTATGTAGCGAATTATATTAACATATAACCGATCATACGGAATTCATGTGGGAGATATGGATGGACTCCCCAATATTATCACTGTCTACAACCATAACCAGCTTTTAATGTTCTTTTGAGCGATGTGCCTGATGTGAATGCTAGAGCTTTCTGCATTCCTTTGGCTCTTTTAAAGATGTTTCTTAATGTAGGTGATGTGTGGGATCTTTTTTCAGACATATCTCATTAACCTTTCTAGGTTATCGGCAACAGATTTGAACAGATGGGTAAATTGTCTCATAATCATGCTGGGGCATTGAAGAATGGTGATCTACCTGCCTCATCTGCTGGCAGGTGTATTGAACCTCACAAGCACCCTACGCCCTCTAAGTGATCTGGAGGACATGTAAGTTGGTGATTTACTCCTGTATTATGTTTCCCCAAGGAATGTCATCATTTAGACCTTGCTTTTGTGTTGAGAGTCTATATACCCATCTTTGTACCTTGTCAAATAGTACTCTCTCCAGGTTTCTTTTGTTACCAAGCAAACACAAGGAGATGATGGACGGAGCGCTAAAACTTTTCAGACATTTACCCCCAGTCACAGATCTGGGTTGAATCCATCATCGTTCTTTGGCTCACTTAGCCACCCCAGTTCAGACTCAGCCATATGAAAATCAGTCTTGACCCTGCTCCTCATGGGAACAGTCCAGCCCGAACTGCCATGCCAGGTCTTCCCTGGGACCGGTTTTGGGGTAACACCCCCATCAGCCAGGCTAGCATGAATCCAGTGGCAAAGTGAGCAAGGGACCCATGTCTGGGTATACCCTGCCAACTTAGGGTGAACAAAGCAAGTACAAGGAGATGATGGACGGAGCGCTGAAACTTTTCAGACACTCACCCCCAGTCACAGATCTGGTTTGAATCCATCATCAATCTTTAGCTCACTTTGCCACCCCAGTTCAGACCCAGCCATATACAAATCAATCTTGACCGTGCTCCTCATGGGAACAGTCCAGCCCGAACTGCCAAGCCAGGTCTTCCCTGGACCAAAAACAAGCATCCTGGGACCGGTTTGGGGGTAATTGAAGTATGGTGATCTACCAGCCTCATGTGGTGGCAGGTGTATAGAACTCCCATCCTCACGGACAACCTGTGTTCTCTAAGTGATCTGGAGGACATGTAAGTTGGTGATTTAGTCCTGTATTATGTTTCCCCAAGGAATGTCATCATTTAGACCTTGCTTGTGTGTTGAGAGTCTATATACCCATCTTTGTTTCTTTTCAAATTGTACTCTCACCGGGTTTCTTTTGATACCAACCACCTGTACAATCACTACCCATTTCAGGTCCTTCATTGTATGTCCTGTGGAGATGTAATGCTCTGCCATTTTTGTTGTGCCACGTCTGCAACATATGCTACTCCTGTGATTGCAAATCCTTGTTTTTACATTGCCGGTCATCATCCCTATGTATCGATAACTACAGGGGCATGTGATCACGTATATGCCACCTGTTTGGTGTTACAATTGGTGTGTCTTCTAATATGCCTTTCAAGTGGGTTGGTCTAGGTCTATTGTCTTTGTAGGAGATGTGAGGTGGCAGACGTTGCATTGTCCACATGGGTAGTGTACTGTTACTGCAGGGAGACCCAACTGTCTGTGTATTGTGTTTCCGTGATGTTCGGTCTTCTTCATCTGATGTGCATTAAGGTATTGCTTAAACTTTTTAACCTTTTATGTGAAAAGAAGGGGTAGCTCCATATTAGGGGCCCTGTATTCAGGATATCCCAAATACTAGTTTAATTATCTTTCTTACCCTGTCTGACGCTATGTTGAAAATTCTTGCACAGACTGGGTTTGGCTCTTGTTCTATCCTGTTCGAGGCTTCAAAAAGGGCCTCCCTATTTTGGTTTTGTGCCTTTTTCTTGGTTTTTGGTATTATTCTCTCTCAGTAGTCACAAGTTCTTAATTTGATGCTCAAAAGTTCTACCTGTTTATTGCGGTTCCTCCTTAGGGAGATTCTTCCTTGGCAGACGTGGATGGAAGCTGTCAAATTTTAGTGAACTGCTCTTGTCTGTTGGTTTATAATATGTATCTGTCTGTAGTGTTCCCTGCCCTGGGAATATTCTTACATCTAGGAAGGTTAAGGTCTCATTGCTTATTGTGTGTGTAAATCTCAAGTTGGTGGAAAACATTTTAACATCTATTTTGAATTTTTGGATTTTCAATTGTGTCAGGAAGTTCTTATACTCCGTCATCTCGTAATTGATTTCCTGTAACCTTTTTCTGAAAGAGGTCACAGTTATCTTCAGAGTTTTCTCACTGGCTGAATGCCTCTGATAACCTCTTTGCTGTTTTAATGATTAAAATGATCCAATCCAATGTGCAGTGCTAGGCTATCTCAGCCCACTCTTTCCTGAATGTGGCTTCTTCCAAGAATATACGAAGGGCATCAGTGACCCACAATCCTCTCGGGCTGCATTTGCCCTCAAATACTCTGTCATAATTACTCCTTGTAATATGGTCTTAATATGATTCCTCTTCATTTCTGTCAATGAGTCCCAATCTTTTGTTAGGGCTATTGTTTGTGCTATGTTCAGGTCACTCAGAAGGGAAGGGCCAGTTAGAATCTGGTTCACATTCTCCTCTGTGTACTCCAATCCCAAGTTTTCCACCATCTTGCATTAGATGTGTTGATATGTTGATAAGGTGTGTGTACTTCTTTGTGTATACAGTGCTCCCTTGTGTCTACTGTGGTGCTGGAGTGTGTGGTTCTGGTACCCCATGAGCTGCCACAGACTCTAATTTAAGGTTGTCTGCTTGAGGGTGAAGTGGGGTTTGCTTGGCAGGAGGGAGGTCTCAGGTGAGGGCTAGAAGTGAAGTGCGCATATCAGGCTGGACTGTAGTTTTATTGCAGCCAGCCTGACTTGCTTACTTGAGGTTTCTCTAATCTGCACAATGTTAGAGAGCCGGGCCCCCGGTCTCCTTTGGAGCACTTGTTTCGCCTCCTCCAGCCAATCTTGGTGCTGCTTTCATGTTGTTTACTCTCATAAACAGCATGAAAGCAGCATCTGGATTGGGTTTGTGTGTCAGCTGGTAGGCGTCTAGTCCGTCAATAGTGCGGGGTGGTACTTTCGCATAATATGGCCAATCACTGTGTGGCTTTATTTTTAAGCAATACAGTCAATGGTCATGTTCTTCTGTGTCTTGCGCTGTAACATGACGCTTTTCAATCAATTTGCGTGCTCTCCACTATTCCCACTGGTGTAGACGCCTCCATTATAGGGGTTGGATTGAGCTTCTGTCTGTAAAGGGCCTGCTTATGGTCTGAGTAGCAGATGATGCCTATGTTGCTGCAGTTTCCAGCTTTTCCCCTCAGCTGCTCAGACGGTGCAGAGTGGACCCTGGCCTCCTCATCTTACCTCCCACCAAAGCCCCGGGCTCCTGCAGGATTTTTGTGACATTTCACCTTTTGCTGCAAATGCAGATCAGAGGGTGGCTGCTCAATACAAAACAATAGGTAAAAAAATACCGCGGAGCGATGGAGCTGTAATCTACCACAAGGTAGGCCACTGGTTAATTATAAAGGCAGCACCGGCGACAAGTAGTAGTTTGGAGGGAGCCGGGGAAGACCTCAGAGCAACAGCAGGATGATGGCAGCTCCTTCATCAACACAGCTAGGAACATGGACCTTGCAATACCCTGGGTGGACTCAGATCGCGTCTACAGGTTACAATGTCTCTCTGTGTGTTCCATGAATCTACACTCTCTCATTTACATAAGAGCATGTTTCTGTCTATTTATATCCTCTCCACTGTCCTTCTTGCTCATTGGCACCACAGGTGCCTCACCTTTGCCTGATGCCTCACAAAATTAGGAAATAATGACTCTCTGAGGATCATTACTTTCACAGTTGAGTTCTGTCAAACTAAGTACTCAGTAACACTTTAATGAACCAAATTAAAAAACACTCCAGGCCCTGTGATCAGTGCCCTAATTACGATAGTATGTGCTCTTGCTGTCTTGAGCTCAACGTGTATTAAAAATCAAGACAAGATTGTTTTATGTAGTCTACTTTACCCTTTGTTTCACCTCCTGGATGGTGGCATGACTTGAAACACATTTTAATTTGTATTTTGTTCTAACCATAAATTATTAATTTGTTGCATATAATTAATTTTTCAATAATTAATGACCCACTCAGGCCGCTCTGCAAGTCAGACTGTAACATGTTTCGTCTAGTTTGCTTCATTTGAGTTACTTAATCAGTTTTAGCGCACACAGTGTCTGAAATAAAAGTCAGAAGCTGCGATCTATACTATAAACCACTTTACTTTTATTTGTTTTAAGTTTTCCCTAATTGCCTCTATTTATTTACGATTTCTGAAGCACCACTTGCTGTATGCAGGCTCCTTCAAGGATGGAAAAGAGATACAGAATCACCAAGGGACCACACATAATTAAGTGAACAAATGGGATTGATGTGCAAAGCTTATTGTCGGTTGCAAAGCCTGTGATTTGCACGCATGGTGGGTTTCACCTGCAAAATAGTGAGACAATATATAGAAATGTGACATTAATCTTTGGAGTAGTGTTTCTTACTCACATTGTGCTCTTTGCGACCCGTACCCAATTCACAAATGAAAGGGGGCATGTAAAGTACATACCCTCCTCCCTTTCGTTTCAGTTTTGAATGTATTAATGGTTTTTTACCGTAACTGTAGTAAACCATTTATCCGATAATGATCTCCAAAGGCAGGTGGCATCCAGTTACAAAAAGACAGCTGTTCCTGTGAGGCACATGTGAGTGGTAGCTGAGTGAATGGCGGAGATCACAGGACCACTGCATTCTCCTATGGTTGTCATTCCTCAAAAGTTGATTTTATATTTAAAAGTCACTCCTTTCCTTTTAAGGGAAAGGTGCTGCTTAAAAAAAAGTGTTTCCATTGATGGAATGCAAATGTTGGCATGGATGTCTGCTTTCCCTCCGGGACAACAGCAATGTTAATGTGGTTGGAGTTTGCGCAAATGTGAATTTTGTGATTTGACTTATTAGTACATCAAATGCATCGCAAATGAATCTCATGCTGTGAATCCTTTAATGAGCATACCACACCATCTGGCTTGTGACCTGGACTTTGTACATCATGCACAGGACATCCTCATACTATGGTAACTTCATTTCTTAATGTATTCTTCTGAACCCTTTGTATTTAGGCTGGTTCACTCAAAATTTAGCAGTCTAGAAAGTTAGCAGTCTAGTTCTTTGTGGCTGCTAACTAGAAGTCCCATAAATGTACAGAGCAGCAAGTGAACACAGATACATCTAGGCGAAAATTTTGTTTGGAGCTCTGAGACATTAAATCATTGCTGTTTTTGCACTTGGCTATTTTTTTAACTGTGTTATTTAAAAGCTAGTTTTCTCTGCTTCTGTCCGACGGGAACAGGGGCCAGGGATCCTGCCCATGTTCTTTACTATTCGGACTTGAAACATTACCATTTAAAACAGGTCAGTCCTCCCCTTGATTAATAGGTTGCTGAGACCTTGTGGAGAGCAGGCTTACTTAGAAACTCTCCTCCGGCGGAGTATTCTCCGGTCTCCGCTCCTCCTGGGTTCACTTTGTCCACCTCTCCTCATCTGTTTGCTGCTCCAACAATTCCTTTCATTCCCTACACATGGCTCTCCTCAATACCAGGTCCCTGAGTAAGCATAGCACTGAACTCTACAACTTGCTGGAGAAGAACTCACTAGACATACTCTGTCTTGCAGAAACCTGGCTGAAGATGGTCATCGATGCCCGATACCTTGGAGGCATTACCCTCTCAATATGTTATTTTTAATACTAATAGAGGCTCTCACTAGAGGGGGTGGGGGTTTGCCATTATAGACCGCCACGCCCTTAACTCATCTGTTGTTTGTTAGGAAATAAATACCTTTTGCACCCTCCCAGGAGCAGTGAAAGAAACACACAATATAGCAGTTTGCGCAGGAACAAATGAAATATATTTGTCTGAATTCATGCAGACTTGCTGGCCAGCAAGGAAGAAATCAGGGCACAAACTGGTGCTCTCAGCCTGCCTATTCCCTGAGTGATGGGTTTCTAGACCATATATGTGTTGTCATGTAAGTGATGTCATGTTCTAAGGGATTTGCATATGTTCCATGTTGAGGTTTCTAAACTAGATTGTAAGGCTGAGGGAATTCCAAGATGGGCAGTTGATCCTTGGCACCTTGTGAAGGACTGGCACCAGGTTGTGTCTCCAATAAAGCTTATTGGACAGATTACTTAATACGTGGTGTATGGTGTCGACTTCCTTCAGTACAATATGCACTTATTAACGCCACCCTAGCAGAACTAAAAGGGACATGGTGCCAAATATGGTCAACAGAGAGATGCAAGATTGGCACTGTGCCAATTATACACTGTGCCAATTATAATACAGACAGACAGTGTAAGCAGAAATGAACAACCCAATGAGCAAGCTAACATGATAGTGAGAAAAATAAAGTGACCTCTAAGTTGCTTCTGAACAGCTGCTGAAGCTTGTCCAGGCAAGGTCAGATGTGTATTAAGTGTATACATATGGAGATATATATTTTTCCCCAACAAATGTTCCTTTAGTATAGTCATATCCTACATTAGTGTAAAAATAAATATATATATATATACAAAAGAAACATAGTTACATATCTTTGAATGGCATTACCCAGTGCTTAGATGAAATCCATATCTTCTCACATAGATATACTCTGATGAGATAATCATTATTGAAACACAGACAAATGATATACTATTATTCAATTCATACTACTTCCTGTTGCATTGTGATATCAGACGGTGGTGGTAATAAGGCAGTATACTCTTAATTAAGTGTCCAACAAATATTGTTTGCTCTATGCAATGCATATTGATACAGTGTCCCTTGGTCACTTAGTTCCAGGGCATTATGTGTAAATGTCAGTAATGTAAAGGCACGCAGGGTGCCGTTATCTGCTTCTTCTCCTGGTCCGCAGTCTTCTTGTTCAGGGGCGGTTTCACGGACCTGCCCTTCGTTGTCATCTTCAGTCTATTTTTTGGCAGGTGCAGACCATCACCTTTTTTCCGAGACTTCGTAGCCTGCTTCACTGAACAGCATCTGTCGGTGTCACCGTCCCTGTGACACTTTATGATGGGCCCTCAGTTCAGCGTGACTCTTAGGAATAGTCTGGTCTGTCTCCCCTTGTCCGGTATGTCACGCTGCTCCGCGGGTGGCCGGTGCTCATCTGTTATAGGTACCAATGTCTCAGGCGTTGTTGTTGCAGGTTTGCATCTGGTCCCGTGTATCCACTTAGGATATCCCTGCACCTTCATCGTCTGTGGTCCAGTCCACCTAGAAGTTAGAGAAACATCTTTTATTGTTCTCACCATGACCATGTCTCCATAGTTGCTTTAGATGGCTTTGCCTTTATGGCGTGCAGTACTAGAGGCAGAGCATCAGTTGTATTTCTATATAAACAAGTTCTTTACTTAAAGGCCATTTTGAATGGGGCACCCCGCTGCTGTTATGAAACCATGATACTGCCACAGCTTGCCAAAATCGTGGACAACTCAAAAGGCATAACATGAGTCAGTTTAAATGTTGACAGCTTTCCCCTCAGATAGGATGCATGCTCTTGTTACAGCATTCAGCTCATCTTACTGGGCAGATGTGCCAGATGGCAGAGCTGCACTTTCAAATATGGTGTCTGCTGTTGTTATAGCATACCCTGGTCTGTAATCAGTGTATGTTAGTCTCCTGGAGGAACCATCAGTGTACCACTCCTAGTATTCCTTTTCTAATGGTGTCTGGTCTTGGCGTGGTGCCAGTTTCTACAATCTCAACACCAACATGCTTAGGGGTCTCATCTGAATAATCTATTGCAGGTAATACAGTTGCCAAATTAACAGGTGAGCATCTTTCAATGGGGATCTTAGCGTTAGACAGCAAGGTGACCTCATAACCTGTGTGCCTGCCTGCAGTAAAATGTTGTGTCACTCCAGATGACAATAACAACTGTACCAAATGTGGCACCTAGACAATACAAATGTAGTCCAACACAATGGGAGTCATCCTTTCTACTGATGGAGCAGGGTAAATGAAAATTTTTTAACCTCCTAATATTTTCGTAAAATAATTAATAAACATGTTCGTTTAAGTAAATAACCAACAATGTATGTTACATGTTAAGGGTTAAAGGTAACACGCTATTCCGTGTGCAAAATAATCAACTTATAATTGTTTACGTGTCTAACATAACATAATATTTGCGTACTAATTACATAATAAATGCATGATCTGTGCTTTTAAATAAAACGTGTGGTTGTAAAATAAAGCGATGGTAAGTAAGGGACAGCTTTATATGTTGCTTTTTGCTAGGTAATACCTAATTGGGGTACGTAGAAAGACGGGAGGGAAATGAAAGGGTTTATATTTCTTTGTTTTAACAATATTTTGTTTATCTTTGAAAATAGTGCGCTTAGGCCTGTCGAGCAGCAATATAAAATGGCCGCCAGTTGCTAGAGTACGCATGAGCGGGGGACCATGTGATAGAGGAGAGAGGCTGTGCAAAAGGGATGATCACGTGCTGGTGCTGAGAGGCTAAGATGGAAGTATGGTCAAGGCTGTTGTGACCTTTCTGAGCAGATGTGTGCCAAGATGATCAGCAAGAAGCGTGAGAAGTTCAACTGAATCAATAGACGGAACTGTTAAACCCAAAATGTAGCAGAAAAAGATACAAATTGGACTGATCGAAACGGATGAGCAACGACATAAACTGTGGGAAACGATGCATGCATGGACATTCCACAAGGAACTGGTTAAGACCAGGAAGTTTGATTAAAATGTATATGGGCCTGAGTTTTGACCAATGAGAAAGAATCACGCCAAGAAGATGAAACATTTTATTTCTGTAAGCTAGAATTAGGGTATAAGAAGACCTACTCTTGGTGGGAGGGAAGAGTTGCTGCGAGGAGTTGCTGCGAGAGTTGCTGCGAGGAGTTGCTGCGAGAGTTGCTGCGAGAGATGCTGCGTGAGTTGCTGAGGTAGATGCTACAGGAGTTGCTGGAGAAGTTAGATGCTGTAGATGGGTGAAGTTGCGGTTGCTGATGCTGACGAGCTGATGCTGCTGCTGCTATTTTTCTTTTCCAGTTGAGTATAAGATGCTGCTTTAGGAGAATTTTTACTGATAGATTTTTATTTTAGAACTATTAGATTTTCCCCAGATAGATAGATTGATCTTTAAGAGTTCTTACTATGATAACCTTATTCTTCCGTCAAAAAGATATGCATTGCAATTTCATTTTATCCTTATAGTGATTATAAATGCAATGATCAGAATAATAAACTTAACCTCATTTCTTGCATAAAAACTTTATATAAACTTTATTATTCTCTAAACAAATGACTCAGTGATTCTTTAGCTCAATGATTAAAGTAAATTGATAAAGAGTTTATTGTGATTGAGCTGGTCTTAATCACCATCAACTGATTCCTACTAGTTGGTCCATCGACCAATGAGCGGAATACCTTAAAGCAAATGAGAAATATTATGTCATGTTAAAGAGGTATCCCGTCTCCTTCCAGCGAATCGTTTTTCTCCTAGGTTATTGACGGAGGAAATCCAGGGAACAAATGAGTAAGTGAATGTATATGCGGTGTTATGGGCCCCACCGTCATATGGATATAATGTGTGTGTTAGAGGAATAGTTGCACCTGGACGACCAAAGCATTTAGGAGAATTATTTTTATTGTTAGCGCTGGTTCAGATTTCTTGGTAGCAGAGTTATGGTTACTATAGATTAGTTTGGTGATTATTGATTATTGATTATTGATTATTGATAAGTTCATGTCTAACACTTCTTGTTGAGTCGCGTTTTGTTATATGTAAGTTTTCACGCTTCTGGGAAGTAGGAAGTGGAACACGTGTGGCAAGAGAAGTCACATGGAATTGTGCATTGTCTGTGTTCATTTTTGGAAATAACACAGGTTGTGTTATGATAGGGAAATTTTCCGTATAAAAGGTGTGTAAGTGAAATAGTGATCGGTTTTCTTGTGAAACTTTGGCCTTAATTCTCAGGAGCAGTATAGTCTCCACATGTGGAGAAGTGTGGCTCAATGGTTAGAGCGGCAGAGTGGAGAAGTGTGGCTCAATGGTTAGAGTGGCAGACCCTGATGCAGAGATCTGGCCCGGGACCAGGGTTCAATTCCCGCCTCGGCGGGTCTTGGGCTCAATTTCCTCGGACCTGATCATTCTCGCCTCAGTGCCTATTCTAATCATGGGTCCCACTCTGCAACTCTGGGCAATAGCTTGCTTAATCTCCACAACGGCCCCAACAGCGCTGGGATGCCTGGCTTCACCCTGGGGGTGCCCAGGAGTGGACATTTCACAGGGAAAAGCCAGGAAGGGTTCCACAGCGGTATGCGTACAGCGCCTGGACACCCCTTTGGGGGTATAGGTGCGCTTTACAAGTACAAATTTCAATTTCATGTGTTTTATCCCCAGAGAAACGGGTTTACTGTTTGCTTGAAAGAAGGGTAAGGTAGAGGGAAGTACTACTTTATCGGCGAAACTAAAAATTCTGTGGTAGGGTAGAGGTAAGCGCTGCCTACTGGAAAGTACAGAGTTCTTGTGTAAATGGTCAAAGCTATCTCTTCGGTTTAGCGAATCAGACAATGGAAATGTGTTTTAGGTGTTGTAACTAACGAAGAATTGTTGAAAAAGAAATTGCTGATAAATTTTGTAAAGGAGGGGTCAAGAGCAGAAGTGATGTAGACAAGAGTCGCGCTGGTATTGGACAGTGCGCTAGTCACATGAAAACAGGAGCAGAACTGACGTAGACAGAAGCCGCGCTGGGTTTGGTCAGTGCGCGGTAGACAGAAATCGCTCTGATTGGAGTGTTGGTGTGAGTCGCGCTAGTATTGGTTGGAATAACGCATAGAGAACAGTGTTGAATTGCGGATCATTTAAGGAGAAAAGAGGTTGTGAATCATGTCGTACTATGAGTATGGTAGAGAGAAAACGTCATAGATGTCGAAAGTTAAGAACTTCTTTAAGAAAGACAAAAAGGTAGTGACTAGAGAGGGACAAATAATTCCTCCGCCTGAAATCACCAGCTTCGCATATGATGCTGAAATATGGATATCATACATGCATATGGTTAGAAAATTGGACAAAATATACCAAGAATGATGGAGCATTGGCTTTCCCTGAGAATGGTTCATTTAATGTAGCTGTATTACGGAATTTGAGAGAAAAGATGGCAATGTTAGAACCTAGACCTAGACCGACACAGTTTGAAGCTTTAACGGAATGGGAAGATGAGATGTATGAGCGAGAGAGATTCAGAGGATTAAAGAATCATGAGTTTGTGCCTGGAAGGTTATGGGGAGTAAATCATGAGGACAGAATAAAGCGTTGGAGATATGCTAACATGACAGGAGGTTTGTTTCCAGCTTTTACAGTTGAGGAAGAAGCAAAGAGAAAGTGTACAGAGAAAAAGAAACATGTAGTGGTAGAAAAGTATGTGTATGGTGGTAGTGAAACGGATGACGAATTGCTGGAAGATATTTTAAACAGAAACCCACCTCCATACCAACAGACTTCTGCGGTGGTGACACCTAATGCACCGCAAATGGAAACTGGGAGGAATAAAAATCCCGAACGAAGAGATGAGACAAATAGGTCACAAGATCAATTAAAAACTTCACAAAATGAAGAGATAGAAAGTGACAATGCAACTGAATTAGCAAAAACGACAAGAGAATTGACTGAGAAAATAAGAGAATTGACCAAGAATATGGAAGCTATAACTGTACCAGTAACAATAGGTCCAGTAATGGCAATTTTTGAGAATCAGAAAATTGATGAACGTTCTTTAGTGATTCCCATGAATTCACATTTGCAAAGAAAAAGAGAAGGGATGGAGCTGAATAATGAAGGTGCACACAATTTGGCCAGTACCTATAGACCAAGCCCACCTACTAATTTGACGATAAATGAAAATGAGATTAGGAGAATGCCTATGGTGATGGAGTCTGCATCAGGAACACCAGAAAGAAGCAGCAATTGGATAGAATTAAATAGTACGCCTGTAGGTCCAACTCCAGATGAGTTAAATGAATGGATGAAAGCACTAAAAACAAAAGAACCGGAAGTGAAACCATTAGATGTAATTAGGTTGAAAATAGACATGGAAGAATTGATTTTGGGAACAATTGGAACAGAAAAATTAAAAAATTATCAGGATGATGAGATTATGTTTTTGTGCAAAAGTCTTACAGGGAGAGCTAGAAATTTACATGACAAATTGGAAGAGACAGCAAATGAACTAGGAGTGGAATTTGTGAAAGTGAGAACGTTGCAGAAACCATACAGAGTAGATTTTTGTGAGAAAGACATAGAGAATTTGAACACATCAGGAAGACTGACCCAAATAAAAGAGTTAATTGTTTTATTGAGAAAATGGGGTGATGTGGAAAGGTGGAGAAATAGATGGTCGAAAAAGAATGAGAAAACAACAGATAAAGCATCTTTGGCTTTTGCAGTGACAGATAGGGAACCAGTTGTTAGGAGTACCCGATGAGAGAAACTCCAGGTGGTAGTTATGTGCATGTTCCGTGGACCAGACAGGATATACTGTCATTTACAAATGACTTCCCAAAATTGAGAGAGAAGCCAGTAGAATGGTACAGGCAAGTGGAGAGATTTGTGAAAGTTTCAAAGGTGTTGTGGATAGACTTGGATGGATTGTTTGATATAGTAGTGCCAGCTGATTTGTGGACAGAATGTAAGATTACTATTGATTGGCCAACTGTAGAATATCCAAGGGATGCTAAAACAGGAGCGCCAGGACCAGAAGTGATGAGAAAGTATGATCAAGTAATTACCTTTTTGAAGAATAAGATTCCACCTAAAGAAACAGATTGGGTAAAAATAGACAGAACAACGCAGGAAAGTAAAGAATCAGTGCATGCTTATTATGAAAGGCTGTTGTTAGTTTTCAAACAGTATAGTGGTTATGAGACACTAAATGAGAAGGATATGAGTCATTGTGTATATAGATTTGTATATGGGTTGAAACCAGAGATAAGTGAGATGATTAAACAGCATATGATTTGTTGGCAGAATAGCACAGTCGACGAAGTTTTGAGATATGCTAAGTATTGCAGTGATGATATTGAGAGTAGACAGCGTAAATTGAAAGAGAAAGTCATGTGGGCACATGTGAAAGTTGCAGAGAGGCAAGAAGCTCAATTGAGTAATACTAGTAATGAAACAGGACAGGTTAGATCCCGACCTAATATAGGTAAAGGAAAAGGACAAATGAGCATAGATGAGGCAAAGAAAAAGTGGCCATGCCACAATTGCGGAAAGCTAGGATATTGGAGAAAGCGAGTGTAAATTTTCTCCAAAACCTAATGTGGAAAATCAATCATTAAATTCACAGGTGCAGAGTGAGGTAGTTACTCAACAAGGTCAGGTGCCACAACCACCACTTCCCAAGAGTGTTAACCAACAGAAATACAGTGCAGAAACAGGATTCTACGGAGGAGAACAGGTAACACAGTTGCCGCGTGCAGCTGCAATTTCTCAATATTGGTTACGACAGGATGAGGATGAAACGGATGAAAGTTCCTGACGGTGCCTAGGAGAGGGGAAGAGTGCGTGCTTGGCGCAACTCTAGAGGTAGATCAGTCTGGTCCATTTGTGGATGGAGAAGTGAATGGTGCAAATGTAACATTCCTTGTTGACACTGGAGCTACCCGTTCTACTGTTAGGTCAGTGGAAATACCGAACCTTCCTCTCTCAGGTGAACATATCCAAGTAGTTGGAGTTTCAAATCAGCAAATTAAAACGCCTCCTACCAAATTAGTGGAGGTAAAAATTGGTCCATTTAGCGAAATGCACCGATTTGTGGTATGCGATTGTAGTCCCGTGAACCTTTTAGGACACGATTTATTGTGCAAGATGAATTGCACTATCTACTGTACCCCAGACGGAATTGCATTTCAGACTCCAGATGAGGATGTGCTGTATAAAATGACAATGGTGAATTTAGAACCAGAAGTAAATGGTTTGTTTCCTGTATTTGATGCAGAGAAAATCCCAATTGAATTGAAAAAGACAGTGAAAGAAGAAGTGTGGGACTTTACAGGAGAAGATGTAGGATTAATGAAAGGAGTAGATCCCGTTTAAATAACAGTGAAAGAGGGAACGAGTTACCCAAATACGCCCCAGTATAAATTGACACCAGAAATAATTGAAGGAATAACGCCAGTAATAAATAAAATGATTGAACAAGGGATTCTAAAAGAAATCATGAGCAGTCCATGTAATTCGCCAATAATGGGACTAAAAAAGCCAAACGGAACATATAGAATTGTACAGGATTTGAGGAAAGTAAACAAAATTGTTGTGCCTTGTTGCCCAATAGTACCGAACCCTCCTGTGATTCTATACTAGATTCCACGTGAAGCAGAATGGTACACAGTAATTGATTTATGTCATGCATTTTTCTCTATTCCATTGCATCCAGATAGCCAGCCATTATTTGCGTTTAGGTTTGGAGAGCGTATTTTGGCATGGTGCCGAATTCCTCAAGGGTACACAGAAAGTCCCTCAATCTTTAATCAGATCCTAAAGAAATCATTGGAAGATTTAAGAATGCCAGAAAAGTCAGTGATGGTTCAGTATATTGATGACCTACTGGTGGCATCAAAAACGAAAGAAGCATGTGTCAATGATACAATTGCTTTGCTGAATCATTTAGCAAAAAGAGGACATAAAGAGTCCCCTTCAAAATTGCAGTTTTGTCAACAAGAAGTCCAGTATTTAGGGCATAAAATTGAGAAAGGAGTGCGAAAGGTAACGACTGAAAGAATAAAAATGATTCAAGGAATGAGAGCTCCAATGACACAAAGAGAGGTAAGAATGTTTTTGGGAATGGTTGGATATTGTCGACAATGGATAAGCAATTTTTCACTAATTGCTAAACCATTGCAGAAACTGACAAAGAAGGATGTTAAAGATCCTTTTGAAATGAATGATGAAGAAATGAAAGCATTCAGAGAGCTGAAAAAGAAATTATGTGAGGCTCCAGCATTAGGAATGCCTGACTATGAGAAAGATTTTGAGCTGTATTGCAGTGAAAGAGATGGATGTGCATTTTCAGTTTTGGTACAGAGACATGGAACTATGAAAAGACCCATTGCATATTTTTCAGCTGTTTTAGACCCTGTAGCAAAAGCATTGCCTGGATGTTTGAAAGCAGTTGCTGCTACTTGTGTGAGTCTGGAACAGAGTGAAGGCATAGTGATGGGATATCCACTAAGAGTGTATGTTCCCCATTCTGTGGAAATTCTCTTGACAAGAACGAAAACCCAATACATGACACATAGTCGGCTGACTAGGTATGAAAAAGTAATTTTGAGTGCAGATAATGTGACCATTGACAGATGTATGAATGTGAATCCTTCGACATCATTGCCAGATGAAGAGAGTGTGATTGAAATGGATGAAGTAGATCACGATTGTCTGAATGTGCTCGAATACTGTACAAAACCAAGGTCTGACATACGAGATGAGCCTTTGAAAGAATCAGATTATATTCTGTTTGTGGATGGCTCATGTTTGAGAACGAGTGATGACGTTCTAAGTGCAGCATATGCAGTTTGCACAGTAGCAACTGTAATGGAAGCATCTTGTCTGAAAGGTGTACGGTCTGCCCAAGTCGCAGAATTAGTAGCTCTGATTCAAGCATGCAAGTTGGGAAGAAATGTACGGGTTACGATTGTGACAGATAGGCAGTACGGCTTTGGGGTGGTGCATGACTTTGGTCAGATTTGGTCACAAAGGGGTGTCTTGACGTCTGCCGGAACGCCCATTAGAAATGGAGATTTTGTGAAAAAGCTGCTTGAGGCGATACAGCTGCCTAAACAGATTGCTGTTGTGAAGTGCAATGCACATAAAAATGGGGAAGACTACATAACTGTTGGTAATAAATATGCTGACGAAATGGCACAGTATTGTGCAAAGAATGTGGTTTTTTTGGTGATATTAAAAATCACCAAAGGGGGGAGTTGATGGAGCAGGGTAAATGAAAAAATGTTAACCTCCTAATATTTTCGTAAAATAATTAATAAACATGTTCGTTTAAGTAAATAACCAACAATGTATGTTACATGTTAAGGGTTAAAGGTAACACTCTATTCCGTGTGCAAAATAATCAACTTATAATTGTTTACGTGTCTAACATAACATAATATTTGCGTACTAATTACATAATAAATGCATGATCTGTGCTTTTAAATAAAACGTGTGGTTGTAAAATAAAGCGATGGTAAGTAAGGGACAGCTTTATATGTTGCTTTTTGCTAGGTAATACCTAATTGGGGTACGTAGAAAGACGGGAGGGAAACGAAAGGGTTTATATTTCTTTGTTTTAACAATATTTTGTTTATCTTTGAAAATAGTGCGCTTAGGCCTGTCGAGCAGCAATATAAAATGGCCGCCAGTTGCTAGAGTACGCATGAGCGGGGGACCATGTGATAGAGGAGAGAGGCTGTGCAAAAGGGATGATCACTTGCTGGTGCTGAGAGGCTAAGATGGAAGTATGGTCAAGGCTGTTGTGACCTTTCTGAGCAGATGTGTGCCAAGATGATCAGCAAGAAGCGTGAGAAGTTCAACTGAATCAATAGACGGAACTGTTAAACCCAAAATGTAGCAGAAAAAGATACAAATTGGACTGATCGAAACGGATGAGCAACGACATAAACTGTGGGAAACGATGCTTGCATGGACATTCCACAAGGAACTGGTTAAGACCAGGAAGTTTGATTAAAATGTATATGGGCCTGAGTTTTGACCAATGAGAAAGAATCACGCCATGAAGATGAAACATTTTATTTCTGTAAGCTAGAATTAGGGTATAAGAAGACCTACTCTTGGTGGGAGGGAAGAGTTGCTGCGAGGAGTTGCTGCGAGAGTTGCTGCGAGGAGTTGCTGCGAGAGTTGCTGAGAGAGATGCTGCGTGAGTTGCTGAGGTAGATGCTACAGGAGTTGCTGGAGAAGTTAGATGCTGTAGATGGGTGAAGTTGCGGTTGCTGATGCTGACGAGCTGATGCTGCTGCTGCTATTTTTCTTTTCCAGTTGAGTATAAGATGCTGCTTTAGGAGAATTTTTACTGATAGATTTTTATTTTAGAACTATTAGATTTTCCCCAGATAGATAGATTGATCTTTAAGAGTTCTTACTATGATAACCTTATTCTTCCGTCAAAAGATATGCATTGCAATTTCATTTTATCCTTATAGTGATTATAAATGTAATGATCAGAATAATAAACTTAACCTCATTTCTTGCATAAAAACTTTATATAAACTTTATTATTCTCTAAACAAATGACTCAGTGATTCTTTAGCTCAATGATTAAAGTAAATTGATAAAGAGTTTATTGTGATTGAGCTGGTCTTAATCACCATCAACTGATTCCTACTAGTTGGTCCATCGACCAATGAGCGGAATACCTTAAAGCAAATGAGAAATATTATGTCATGTTAAAGAGGTATCCCGTCTCCTTCCAGCGAATCGTTTTTCTCCTAGGTTATTGACGGAGGAAATCCAGGGAACAAATGAGTAAGTGAATGTATATGCGGTGTTATGGGCCCCACCGTCACATGGATATAGTGTGTGTGTTAGAGGAATAGTTGCACCTGGACGACCAAAGCATTTAGGAGAATTCTTTTTATTGTTAGCGCTGGATCACTACCATCACAGCTGATGACACCCAGTCACTGCTGAAGGCAAAGTCACATAGCAGTATCCCACAGGTCCTTTTTCAGCTGTGCCAGCATACCATTTCGAATACCACATCATTTGCAATGCCATTTTTCTCTGAAAGAAAGAGATGGAAGGACAGTTTGTAGTCAGGCAGTCCCCATGCTGGTGCAGTACACAATTTCTTGAAACAGTTTGCAAGTTTTTTAGTCTATATCATGGAATCATAGCATCTGCCTTCAGGTAACCACTCGTGGCAATAGTTCATCATCCCAAGGAAGGACATCATTCCTTTCTCGGTAAATAGGGGCTAAATGCCCTGAATCAATTTTATTCTGTCAGGTAACAAGTATCTGGGAATATCACATAACCCAGGTAAGTCATTTCTTTTTGTCAGTACTGGCTTTAATGTTTTCTCTCCTGGAGATTGTTCAGCAGAGCTACAGTGTCTTTTGAGTGAGTGATGGAGATGCCACAAGGAGGTTATAAGCGTGCTGCAAGAAATCGCTACCACCTTCCAGGCATAGGTGGTCCAAGTCTCTCTTTATTACCTGTGCTTTGACCTTGGGACACTCAGTGAAGGAAGTGTACTGGGTATCTTTTAGGGTGACGGCAAAGAGGCTCTCATTCTGTGGATGGACTTTAAAAGTAAAAACACTGAGGAGAGAAAAATACTCTGCCTCTACAGGCATAGATGATAATATAGTATTAGTGTCAGGCACAACAGGGTCTAAGAGAACCACAAGTTGATAAGGGATCCCAGCCTTCTCTGTAGATGTTAGTTTATGAGGACACCATGTTTTCAATCTTTTTTTTAAAGTATCTCTTTATGGGGAGCACATTTTTTTTCAACAATTGTACCTCATTTTTGTTGTGCGTTTTTCCCAAACCTTTCAGTTCGCTAGTTCTAGAAACTTGGTTTTTAGTCATCTGTAAAGCCATAGTCCCTTCACGCTTATCAAACTGCAGTCTCAGACCATCATTCATCAACCCTCAACACATACAAAAGTCCCAATGGAAATGTAATATCTTTAATTCTTTTTTAGTGCTGAAGGCGTTTGACCATGAGGCCCACATTTTTACCTTAAAATCTATTTCTTCATGTGTTGTTCTGAAGCTGTCACTAAAATAATCTCTCTTCCTGTGGGCCTAGTTTAAGCTCACTGTACACCCTTGTTTTCCTACATACAATGTGTCCTCGGGCAACTCCATTGTCCAGTACAAATGTTTGTCTGTTTTGTAGGTGTACCATTGAGGCACCAGCCCTTTAAAAAGTGCTACAGTACAGTGTATGGGCTCAGGTCTAATGTCAACTGCACTACAGGGGATGCACATAACAGAGAATCCTCACTTAAGTTGCAAGCAGTAAGTGCTCTATTCTAACCTGTCCTTGGTGGGGCACATTCATATTAAATTTTTAGAAATCAATCACTTTGCCTCCTACCTTAGGTGGAAACATGGCATTCTCCTCGGGCGTGTTTGATACCTTCAACTTGAAACACTGGGATGGGTGTTCTGCTATGCTGATCCTTTCTTTTTCCTGGAAAGTGTTCCTCATGTAGCGCTTGATCTCCTGACATCTTTTGACATCGGAAACAATAACACTGATGCCCACTCTTATCTCCTTTCTTGTATCCTAGTCCTCCATCCTTGTTTACGCTGTGCCCCTTTGGAATGTTAGTCAGTAAGGTAAGCCCCACCTTGCACATTGTCCCTAAATGTACTATTCCTCAAGAAAACAGTGATGTCCACTCTGCCTCTAACAGAATTTGCAATGCTTCCTTTGGGCAGTCTTGCTAGTGGCATTGTGATGGTCCGTGAAGCAAGTTAGTGTTCAGTGGGACACTGTCTCCTTCTTTTAGTTACATGTTTATTGACACAGCCAGATGCACCATGAAAGGGTCAATAATTTTCATTCTTGGACCCAGAACAGATCTGTGGTGTCCAATCTAGTTCCAGGAGGGTCAAATCAAGGCTATAATTTAATTTCAACCACTATGTATAGTCTTCCCTTTATTAAATGTTTTTAAATTACTAATGATGATATCCTGAATATTTTTAACATGTATGTAGCATCAATTTGGCCCTATTTTTCCTAGCCACATGAAAGCTTCAGAAATCATTAGAGCCAAGTTTAATTTAACATTTTTATAAACCAGCACTTTTGAACTGCTATGTTCTTGCCTGTACATTACCCGTAGTGTGATATCCCATCATAGAATATTTAGAAAATCTAATACGAAGGGATTAAGTTTTTGTCTAACTACTCTTCAAAATTTTTCCTCTGGTCCGGAGTGCCATTTTAGAACAAGCTGCACTCTAGTGGTTTTTCTTAACTTTTAGGAAACTGTCCTCATTCAGTGTGGTGATAGGCAACACGACAGTAGACTTGTTTTCACGTGTGTCTCTGTATACTTCCCTACACGAAGCATCTGCTGCAAACCAGAATAGAAGCAAACATTCTGAAAAGTACACTAATTTTTTAAAAGAGGCTCCGAAAAGTTCGGACCTATTTTTTATCTACAAATACTGCTGTTATCTTGCACTAGTGAGCTTGTGCGTGTGAATCTCTCAAAATATTAAGATACAATTTATTTTATCAGAGAACTGCTAACAACTGGTGCAAAATAAAGACTGTCACAGTGGCTAACTTCAGATAAAAAAATGCTCAAAATCCCCTGTGATGACATTTTGCTTCCAGCAGTGCTAGTTAGTGCTAAATACAGAACTCGGCATCTGACACTTAAACTTGTTGTTGTAAATTCAGTCCCCTGTCTTGGCTCAGTCGCTTTTTAGTGTTTGACCTATTTTAAAAGTCCCATCAGAGCTCTGCGCGGCCACACTGACTGTATGCCTTTGCACCGACATCTTTGAGTTTGTGAAAAAGTAGGATCTAAACATTGATGTTTTTTTTTGTATTTTTGAGCAGTGCGATCTGTAACACCTATTAACACCAGTATCCTATATTGCCAGCATGCGCCTAAAAGTTTTGTGCAAAAGGACAGGAAATGTTGTCCACATGTCTCCAGAACTACTCTCTTTTTTGCATAACTTTTAATAGCCGGTGTATTTGAGACATACTGCAGCCTTTAGGCCCATGAAAAAAGTAGCAATGTAAAAAGGCATTGAATCACAGAGGGAGCTTCACGAACACAGCATCGCCCAGTTTATTCTACCATACTTGATTTTCAGTGCAGTCACCCTTTTTGTGCAGTTTGCAGCTTAACAGACCACAAACGCAAAGGGGCCGATTCCGATCTCGGCCGGTAGGGCACCGAATCGGATTCGGCTGAACCGGATCCGATTCGGAGCCCTTTTTCCCCGACTGATTCGTACCCGCGTCCGGCCGTTCCCCGACCGGGCAAGTACGATGCGCGCCGCGAGCAGTCCGACCGACTCGCGCCGTCCGGCTCCAAGAAGCAGTCGGAGCCGTACTTTGGGGGTCTGTGTCGGACCCCCCTGTACGTGTAGCCGTGTGAGTCGCACACAGGGGGGACCCATGGGTCCCCCCCTACCTGTGCATGTACGCCCGAGTCGCTTTGAGGCGTACCTGCTGTAGGGGGCGCCCTTGTTCGCCTCGCACCCATTGAGTCAATGCGAGCCCGCGTACGCGTTCTACGACCGGCTCCCATTGACTTCAATGGGAGTCCGACCGCATACGTGCGCATCGTACTCGTTCGGTCGGGCTGCTAGGGTCCGATTCGGTCGGAAATCTCTCCGGGTCCGGCTCGGTCGGAGAGATTTCCGGCCCGAATCGGAATCGGCCCCTTAGACTGTAAAAAGTAGCCAAACCTTGATGTACTGGGAGCTGTCTTTGAGCACGCTAACATGGAAGTGAGAAAAATAAACTGACCTTTAAGTTGGTTCTGAACAGCTGTTGAAGCTTGTCCAGGCAAGGTCAGATGCGTATTAAGTGCATTCATATGGAAATATATATATTTTTCCCCAACAGTGATCTATAACGCTATTCCTCAACTTGACATTATGACGGTAAAAATGTTATTTCTCTCTTGCTGTCTAGTGTGCATCGTTGTATATGGGCCCCCGGACTGCATGCTGAACTTTACTGACTCCTTTTTGAGTGAATAAGCAGACTTGGCACTTCATATAACCATTTGCTGGTTGCTGGGGATTTCAACTTGTGGTATGACAACCCTCCAGCAATTCCAAGGACACACAGCAGGTCCAATTAGCTACCCATTCTAAGGAGCGTATTTTGGATTTGGTATGGTAACACAACACACCTCACAAGAAGGTGTGGGTCCTCCCTTGCATATGATCAGATCACCACCTCATTAAACTTGAAGCATTTCTGGGGACCGGCATTGAGTAATGCGTGCACCAGCACCTTCCATAGCTGGAGCAGGGTGAATCGCCAGGAAATGGCTAATACCCTCCCTGAAACCTGCCCAGTCCCCAACCCCTTTGTTGCACAGACTTCTGTCATTTATTTCAACTGGCTGCAGCATGCCCATGATGTACATGTCCCAGAACATACTCAAATGATGTAGCTTCCTTCTAAATGAGCTCCGGGTTCAATGATGAATTGAAAGCAGGAAAGCTTAGGGTACACCACCTTGAAAGGCAGTGGTGCGAGTGCTACGCCACATTAAAAAGAGAACGTTTTAGTGAGGACTGGAAGTATAATAGCTTGCTTCTCACCACCAAACACTCTTTTTATGATGACTGCATTAATTTAGCAGGAAATAAACAAAAGGAAACTTTTAAGACATTAGACAAACTCACTTGTTCCAAATTAGTAACCCGGGAAATTGTACCATCCAAAACTCAGTGCGACAGGCTCATCACTTTTTTCAGTGAGTAAATGCAATCAATTAAGGGGTGCACAGACAGAATATCGAGTTTTTAATTTCGACCTACCATAATATCGAGTTTTAAATATCGTAGGTCAAGAATATCGACTGCAAGAATATCGTGGTACAGAATATCGACAGTAAGGTAAGAAATATAGTTTTTTTTAATATCGAAGACAGTAATATCGTTTGTAAAAATATCGTTGTTAATAATATCGATGTTTATATTAGTGTTCTGTATTTTAGTATGTGTTTAAAAGTATGTGATGTAATTTTTGGTATAGTGTAGTTTTTTTTTTAATGTATGTGTTACATTTTTAGCAGTAAATACTTTTATGTAAATTAATTTTTGCGTATTTTAGTTCTGTAGCAGGTTGTGGGTTTATAGGGGAATAGGGTGGGAAGTAATTTAATTATAAAAGAGTAATTATTAATTTGTATTCATTATTATTTATAATTAATTTATTATTAATTAATTATTAATTGGTTATTAATTAATATTAATTAATTAATAGATAATTATATAAATTGTGTTATTTTTTTAGGAGCGGGTTGTGGGTTTATAGGGAATAGGGTGGGAAGTAATTTAATTATAATAAAATAATAAATAATATTTATTTATTAGTATTTATAATAAATGTATTATTAATGAATTATTAATTGGTTATTAATTAATATTAATTAATTAGTAGATACTTGTATTAATTGTGTTCTTTTTTTAGGAGCGGGTTGTGGGTTTATAGGGGAATAGGGTGGGAAGTAATTTAATTATAATAAAGTAATTATTAATATGTATTTATCAGTATTTATAATGAAATTATTCTTAATTAATTAAAAAATTGGTTATTAATTTTATTAATTGATAATTATATTAATTGTGTTTTTTTAGGAGCGGGTTGTGGGTTTACAGGGGAATAGGGTGGGAAGTAATTTAATTATAATAAAGTAATTATTAATATTTATTTATAATTAATTTAATATTAATTAATTATTAATTGGTTATTTAATTTTAATAATTATTTAATTGATAAGTATGTTAATTTTAACCCTCTGCTAGCCAACACTTTCCCTACTGTTGCACTCTCTGGAGTGGGAATAGTAGTTTTTACCCCTACACTATCCAACACTTTTCCTACTGTTGCACTCACTGGAGTGGGAATAGTAATTTTTACCCCTACGCTATCCAACACTTTCCCTACTGTTGCACTCACTGGAGTGGGAATAGTAATTTTTACCCCTCCGCTATCCAACACTTTCCCTACTGTTGCACTCACTGGAGTGGGAATAGTAATTTTTACCCCTACACTATCCAACACTTTCCCTACTGTTGCACTCTGTGGATTGGGAATAGTAATTTTTACCCCTACGCTATCCAACTCTTTCCCTACTCTTGCACTCTCTGGAGTGGGGATAGTAATTTGTACATCTCCGCTATCCAATACTTTCCCTACTGTTGCACTCACTGGAGTGGGAATAGTAATTTTTACCCCTCCGCTATCCAAAACTTGCCCTATTGTTGCACTCTCTGGAGTGGGAAAAGTAATTTTTACCCCTTTGCTATCCAACACTTTCCTAACAGTTGCACTCTCTGGAGTGGGGATAGTAATTTTTACCCCTCCGCTATCCAACACTTTCCCTACTGTTGCACTCACTGGAGTGGGAATAGTAATTTTTACCCCTACGTTATCCTACTCTTTCCCTACTGTTGCACTCTGTGGAGTGGTAATAGTAATTTTTACCCCTACGCTATCCAACTCTTTCCCTACTTTTGCACTCTCTGGAGTGGGAATAGTAATTTGTACATCTCCGCTATCCAATACTTTGTCTACTGTTGCACTCACTGGAGTGGGAAAAGTAATTTTTACCCCTCCGCTATCCAAAACTTTCCCTACTGTTGCACTCTGTGGAGTGGGAATAGTAACTTTTACCCCTACGCTATCCAACACTTTCCCTACTGTTGCACTCTCTGGAGTTGGAATAGTAATTTTTACCCCTATGCTATCCAACACATTCCCTACTGTTGCACTCACTGGAGTGGGAATAGTAATTTTTACCCCTTCGCTATCCAACACTTTCCTAACTGTTGCACTCACTGGAGTGGGAATAGTATTTTTACCCCTACGTTATCCAACTCTTTCCCTACTGTTACACTCTGTGGAGTGGGAATAGTAATTTTTACCCCTACGCTATCCAACTCTTTCCCTACTTTTGCACTCTCTGGAGTGGGAATAGTAATTTGTACATCTCCGCTATCCAATACTTTCCCTACTGTTGCACTCACTGGAGTGGGAAAAGTAATTTTTACCCCTCCGCTATCCAAAACTTTCCCTACTTTTGCACTCTGTGGAGTGGGAATAGTAATTTTTACCCCTACGCTATCCAACACTTTCCCCACTGTTGCACTCTCTGGAGTGGGAATAGTAATTTTTAGCCCTACGCTATCCAACACTTTCCCTACTGTTGCACTCACTGGAGTGGGAATAGTAATTTTTACCCCTTCGCTATCCAACACTTTCCTAACTGTTAAATTCTCTGGAGTGGGAATAGTAATTTTTACCCCTACGCTATCCAACACTTTCCCTACTGTTGCACTCTCTGGAGTGGGAATAGTAATTTTTACCCTTACGCTATCCAACACTTTCCCTACTGTTGCACTCTTTGAAGTGGGAATAGTAATTTTATGCCCTCCGCTATCCAATATTTTCTCTACTGTTTTAGTTAATGTAGTGTAAAATGTATTTTAAAAAGATTAAAAATATTGTAATATTTTAATTTGTTATATATATTTTTTATTTATATTATTGGTGCATGTGTATATATATGTATTTATAATTTTTAATATGTTTTTTAACAATGTATAAGTTATTAAAATAATTATTTATAAATATTATTAAGTAAGTATATATTATATTTTATACATATATGTTTAATTGATTTTTACATTATATGTATTACTTATAATTTTAAACATTTTTAAATAATTCTAACTATGTTTTTTTTAGTTCTATGTATTATTTACTTTATTTTACATTATTTTTTATACATTAAAAAAACGATATTTTTTCATAATATTTTTAACAACAATATTTTTTTATCGATATTTTTGTACTTAACATTATGTAGATAGGATTTTGATATTCTGGACATCGATATTCTTGCGTCGATATTTTTGTAGCTCGATATTCTGACTGTCGATATTCTGTCAGTGATCCCAATTAAGGATAGCATTCTGACAACTTCTCTGTCTCAACACCCTGGGGAGAATGTGCACTGTAGTTCCATAAATTTGCAGTCCTTGGTACAGTTTCCCCAGCATGAGACCCTTATTTCTCTCATGCATAGGGTGAAAAACTGGCTTGATGGATCCCTGCCACCATATCGTTATGGCCAACTCTCTGTTAGAACTTTTGAATAAAACACTCACTCAGGGCATTCTCCCTGACAGATTTAAAGCTGCTGTGATACTTTCCTTGCTGAAAAGCTGGCTGAAGATCCTAAGCTGCTGAAAAATGATTGCTCCATTTCTCTTCTACCGCACACAGCCAAAATTTAAGAAAGTTTTGTTACTCAGGGGCTAAGCAGGTTCCTTTATTCATCCAACTTACACATCCATTGCAGGGTGGTTTGCGTCCAGCCCGGATGACAGGGGCAGTGATGCTTTATGTCTTTGATGATCAGCGATGGGAGCTGGATTGAGGACATGAGTCCATGTTAGTTTTCCTAGATTTATCGTCTGCCTTTGATACTCTCAATCATACGATTCTGCTGAATCGTCTGAAGGCGATTGGGGTCAGGCTGTAAGTTGGATATCCGCCTTTCTTGGAGGCCACAGACAGGAAGTGCAGCTTGGCTCTTTAACTACATCTAAGACCCATATCATTTGTGAGGTCCCTCACGGCTCAGCATTATTTCGTTTGCTGTTTAATGTTTACTTCAGCTCATTGATCTTATCCCTGGTTTGTCATCATTGTGGATTCTACAACTACGCTGATGACTCTCAGCTCATCTTACAGCTGTAGGGTACCGGCCAATCCCACCAGGAATTTCAATCTACTCTGAAAATCATTTGGAACTGGTTGGGCATTAACTACCTCAAGCTAAGCTCAGATAAGACTGAGCTGGTTATTCTTAATCACAGGGCAGATCTCTGGGCAAACACCTACTGGCCCTCTGAGCTTGGTGTCCAGGGCCGGACTGGCCGTAGCGAGCAGCAGGCATTTGCCCAGGAGGCTGGAAGGGTGGGGGCCGGTTTTGGAGTGGTGGGAGACGGTTTTGTCCAACAATGCTGCAATATCGCCCCAAGAACAAAAGCAGCAGTGTTGGGAGCTGGTTTTGTTAAGTAGCAGTGCTTCACATATGCGGCCCCCCGCTCATCCCCGTGGGAGCGGATAAGACAAAATTGTCAGGGCTGCTTTGGATTTCCAGTCCGGCCCTGTTGGTGCTCCTCTTGTTCCAATGACCTCTACCAAGAGCCTGGGTAGCGTGGTAGACAGCCAATTGTCCATGATCTCCCAGACCCAAACAGTCATGGCAAAGTGCTTTGACCTATTGAACTCTATCAGGAAGGTCACACCTGTTCTGTCACCCGAGGCTTTGAAAGCTGCTATTGCCGTGGTAAATGTGTCCTGATTGAACTATGCAAACTCCCTGTGTTTGGGTCTCCCTGTAACTTTGTTGCACAATTTACAAACCATTCAAAATACAGCAGCAAAGATAATATGTAAATTGCATAGACATGCACATATCTCTCCTGCCTTAATGAAGCGTCACTGTCTCCCCGTCAAAGAGAGATCTTTTTTTTAAATGACTTGTATTATTGACAAATCTGTCCAACATTGTATCAAGCCAGATCAAGAGGTATGTTCCTCCTCGACCACTCAGATCCTCTCTTGCCAACCAGTTAAGGATCCCTCAGTTCAAGCAACAGAAACCAGGGAGCAGCAGCTTCTCTGTCCTGGCCTCCATCTTATGGAACTCCCTCCCTTCCTTGATCAGGTTTGAGCTTAACTTCCTGAGGTTCCGGAAGCTTTTGAAGGCCTGGATGTTTCAGCAAGCTTTTGATTAGCCTGAGTTCTCTCTCCTCTCCCTCCTGGTTGTCAGTGCCAAGAAACCCTTGGGTGTATGTGCGCTGTATACCTTAACAAGACATGACATAGTAACTGGGTAAAAAAAGAATACTTTTCACTACCTTTCTAAGCCTGACCTTTTCCGTTACTTCAGAGTGTTGACAGAATGAGGAATACAGCTTGAACATGAGAGTAGGGTTCAGCTTCCAGTCATACAGGTAATTAACTTCATGTCTAATCATCTTCAGTGGCGAGTTAGACCCTCATTATAAATGGCCTAAGGAAGGGCTAGATTTCCTCCTGAAATCAGTGATACCTGTAGTACTGGTAACTCTGGGGGCGGGGAATTCGGGCCCATTATGAGTTGGGTCTGATTCACCTCGTAAACCCTCATTTTGGTCTGGATTTTCACCCGGCTCTCTGAAGCCAAAAACTTGGGATGAAAGTAAACAACTCATAATTGTGAGGGGATGGGTAACCACTGTTTGTGGTCACATTAGAACTCTAATGAGGGCTTCAGAAGCTGCTCTGTAGAACCATTTGTTTTTAAAAAGTTATTGAGCAGAACAAAATGAAAATAACTTAAAAATGGCATGTCTATATTTAACAACAATCATTTACACTGGTGTACTGTTCATTCTTACCACAACAACATGCCATTTACCTCGCAAGTCCTGCACAGCTTATATCTGCTGCCTATTGTAATTCCCTAATGTTAGAAGTAATTGCCAATAAGCTCTCTTCGAAACTGGTTTCCTTTCACCAGTTTACTCCCTACAAGCATGATTCTCAAAGGTCTTTGTGCACCTTGTGGCAACTGAGATACTCAAAATATCAACTTTCACTTCAAATTCCACATCCTGATTGATGGAATTAGAATTAGTTGATTTTGCAAAGAATCAAAATCCCCAACATCAATGGGAAATTTGCTCGTTTTGCAAGTGTTCGATTGTGAATTTTGGGTTAGAATAAGGATAGGGTGGATTTGCAAAATGTAATAAACGCCACAAATTGATAAGTTTGTGGGAATTCAATAACATGTTGCAGATTCTTTATTGCCATGGAAATACTAATTAATCTACTTCTGTCAAAGGCAAAAATAAGTGATTTTCAGAGGAAGGGAAATAAAATATACACATATTTCATAGGGATATGGAGGAGGAAGGGATTTCTGCACAGAAAAATGTATATATCATGTGGGGTAAAAGGAAAAAAGGACTGAAGCCAAGTAAGCTTCATTTTTATACTGTGGGTGTGTTTTTGTTTTTACTAGTGGAAAATAAATCAAGTAGGCCGCATTATGGGGCACAGGGAGGCAGGGTGCCAAAAATGTCTAATCACCTCACATGAAAGCAAACCAGCTTGGGCATATGTTTAGCCCCACAGAACATTCTATACATATTGCCAGCAGGTGGGTCTTATGTGTACAATTGCATTGTATGTATTTCATGGCAGTATCTTTGTATTTAAGCCTACCTAATCCCATTCATCAAATGCTCAGTTATACATATTTTTGTTTTGTTCTGAGGATTTTGTAAATGATTTGTATATTGTTGACTTTCTTTCTGTTCTCTGATGGATTAAGAAATGTAAGGTGTAGTCTGATTTCCTGTTGTTGAATTTGCATTGCCGCCTAGTCCTCTCAAATATCTTTGATTGACTTCTGTATGCTACTATTTTGTAAGAATTGGCCACTCAGGATTCCAGACTCTTCCTGGATTTGACTGAAAGTGTAGCGTTACTGCACTTTGTACTGGGTCTCCATTTTATGTGTACCATGCCATACTAATGTTTCAAATGATGTTGCAATCCTGTGAAAATACGACTGAAGCCCTAGCCATGGCTTGATGCACTGTGGTTGTTATTTTTATATTTGGTGCAAGCTCCGAGTCAACATCTCTTAACAAGTCCCATCCGTGGGAACACCGCCATAATATTTCCTATCTGGTAGGAGAGCAAGGCACCTGCCTGCAGTGGGTGCACTCTAGATGCCAAAAAAATGTTTCAGCATTAACCAAGTCCATCCATCATGCAGAAAATTAGAGCTGGAGATGAGAGACTGTGGGGCATATTTACAATGAAGTGACGGAGTGCAGCATTAGCCTTCCTGGCTTAACGCAGCACTCCGCCACTTCAGAAACGCAGGGCTGCACCATATTTACAACAATATGGTGCAGCCCTGCATTCCCTGCATCACTTACAAGCCCCTATCGCCACCACAACGTCACTTTTGGTGACGTTGTGATGGCGATAGGGGCTTCGCCTTATTTACAAGGCAGCGTTAAGCCATTTAATGTGGCTTAACGCTACCTTGTAAATATGGTACCCTTTCACCCTGTACTTAGCGTGAAAGGGGAGGGCAATGGATGTTCCACCGCAACACCCATTGATTTTGACTCTGCCCCCTATTTACACTAGTTGGTGTAAATGGGAGGCAGCGCCAAAATTAAGATCAGGGAAAACATGGTCTTAAACAGGCGAAACAACGGGAAATCCTTTATTTCTCCTCGTTTTTGCTGTTCCATGTGTGCTGCATTGTGCAGTACACATAGAAACAGCAAATTGCCATTGATTGTTTATGTGCAGGAAGGTGTCCCTTCCTGCACATAAACAATCAAAAAAAAAGAAATGACATTTTGCAACTTCTATGTGTGCTGCATTAAGCAGCCCACATAAAAGTTACAAAACGTCCTTTAAAGATTGTTTATGTGCAGGAAGGGAGACCTTCCTGCACATAAACAATCTTCCCCTCAACGCAGACACCTTTGCACTATGGTGCAAGGGTGCCTGCGCTGGCACTAGGCTGCTAGGTTTAGCACCAGCACAGGGGGAAACGCAGGGCTGCGTCATATTGTTGTAAATATGATGCAGCCTTGCGTTTCTGAAGCGGTAGAGTGCGGCGTTAAGCCAGGAAGGCTGATGCCGCACTCCATCTCTTCATTGTAAATATGCCCCTCAGAGCCCTTTTTATAATGCAGTTTCAGCACAGTGTTTATAAATATTACAATGGCTTGGAAGAAATGTAACCCCTTCCATGCGGCGCGAATTTTCGCGCTGTGCGGGGTTTTTATTAGTGGGCGGGGATTCGACGGCTCCCGGCCGTCGTGCGCACACGCCCACCGTGACGCATGACGGCCGGGAGCCGTCATGAGCATACAAGGTGTTGAGAGCCTCAAATGTGTTACAGTCATTGAGCAAGTGTTATACTTTTAAGGTGCAGACATTTACCCAGAGACATCATGGCTCCAGGGACTGAGCTCATTCTACAACCAGTCTTGATAGGACTAAATATGGGGGTTTCAGTGAGGAATCAATAGAGTTGATGAGAGCTCTTATTGCCTTCAATGTGCTTTGCTCCAACAGACTTGCGTCTCTGTGGTATATATGGGTTATTATTAGATACATAAAGGCACAAAGCGACACTGACAATGGGAGGGGCAAAAGTGTGCACCTTCTGTTTATTCAAAGGGCGCATTCATGTAGTAGGCATGATGTGCTCCAATCAGTTTTAGGAACTGTGATCAGAACAAATCTATCCATTTCCTCTAGCATTAAATGGACTTCATCTGTGTAGTACCATGCTTTCAAAACGAGGTCATCAAACTAGACAGGTGTACAATACTGCTTTTCTGCAAGGTGGTTACCCATTTTCCTTTCCCTTTCTTCAGTGGGCAGGTCCCTGGCAACATCAGCAGAGTGAGCAGGTAATTCCAGTTGCATGCCCCAATATAAGTTCACATTTCCATGTCTACCCTACTCTGTCATCACTCTGTCTAGTGACTTTGATGCCACTGGCCTCACCTTTGTCAGGTGCCTAGATATGAACTCAGATCCACCACAGAGGGCTACTGGACTAACGTAGAGTCAGCTTGGAGATGGTGAGTATTTGAAAGCAAAGGATCCTCCTAATTCCTGTGGGTAACATTTTTCTCACATATGATAAGCTTTTCTACAGGTGCCCTGATTGTTAACAGTGAATTATTCCCAGTCACATGCCTGAGCCTTACATGCCTGCGTGAGCCACACGCGGCAGACTGAGTCTAGAGATAGCGAGGGTGACTTCTATCCCATATCAGACTAATTAAAGCTCCCCAGCGTAAGTGTACTCAGTTTTCAACCGGGAGGCCCATCATATTCTTCTGACAGGTGTTTGTTTGACTTCCAGTTCAGATGTGTTGATTCATCTTTGTCCTTCTTCTTTGCCTTGAAGAGGTCCAGACTGAGAGTGCTGAAAAAATATGTGGGTGAGGATGTGGATGTGGCCTAACAGCTAGGGTGGTCAACCTCGAAGCTAGGGTACCGGGTTCAAGTCTCGGCAGGGACTCTCAACATCCTGTAATTCTGGGCAAATCACGTAGGGGCTATGTACGATATTGCGTAGAAAGGCTCCGAATAGCATTCGGTTTTGCCAAACCTGTGTTGGAGCCCATGTTTCCAACCGACTTGGAAACATTTCCGACCACCCGATTATGATGGAAGGTAACCGTTCAGTCTTTCCGACTCTGTTCCGACCTGCATTCGGAGACTCCGAGTTGGTCGGAGCCGACTCGTACAGCTCTACAGACCGTGTTTCCGACTAAGCAATTACGATGTCGGATTCAGACAGCCTTTTCAACTCGGTTTGACCGACACGGATCTGCTGTCTGAAACTGCCTTTGGAGGCCTGTAGCTGGCCCCCCTTCACCCAGAGGCCTCCGGTTGTGGCCCATGGGGGTACCCATGTGTCCCCTCTTTACAACCATGCACAGTGTGGCAGGCACCATGAGGTGGCCGCCACAGGCTGCAAGGTTTTCCGCAACCACCCCGTTTTTCAATGGGAGCCTGTGTTGTCTGTCAGAACACAGGATCCCATTGAAGTCAATTGGAGTCCGACCGAATGGTGTTCGGAAGCATCGTAATCGGTCGGTCGGACTCCCCGTACCCGAGTCGGTCGGGAACGATTCCGACAAGGAGTCGGTCGGAATACTTTCTGACCGACATCGTAATGAAGGCCTTAATCTCCCCGTGTCTAACAAAAAAAACAAAACAATGTGCCTGTCTGTAATGCAACTGGTGCTCATGTAAAGCGCTCTGATGCCTTTGGGTCTAGTTTGACATATATAAAACTCCCCCCCTCCAAAAAAAAGCATTGACTTGTGCAACATGGGGAGTTTCTACTTCTTTTAATATTATGGCATTTTTGATTCATTCAAAGGAAAGCTTGGACTGAAAATTCAGAGAACAGTCCCTGATTTTGGCCATTTTTGGGAATATTGGAACTAACTCTGGGTGATTTTGGACATAACATTAGATTACAAACACCCCATATATCAAACATTCTTTGGATGCAACGACTATGAATGAATTATAAGAGGGTCACCGACCTGACGGATCTAACGTGCCGGCCGACTCATTTTTCCTTGCCTGTCCCGGAAGTCAGGCCGAGGGGAGGAGTCACGTCCCTCCACATGACCTGGATGAGAGAGGAGATGAAGAGCGGCGTCTCGAGGAATGCGAGGGAGAACAAGAAAAACAGCTTTGTGAGGGGAGTGAGCGTGGAGAAGACGGAGGAACCAGAGGAGCCAAGGGGAATAGAGTGAGTGGCGAGCCGGTTTATGCGGGACCCGACATCCCGAACGAAGAGTGGGAAGCAGCCGCAGAAGCCAAGCCTCTTACCCGCCGGTTGTCTCCAGAGCCCCGCCGCGTCCCAGGAGGAACGTGGCTCCACCAGGTGTGTGCCTGGTTCCTAGTTAGGAACCAAAAGACTTTAAAATAGTTGAAGAAGAGAAAAAAGGGGGGTGAACGAGAGGAGAAAACAGAAAGGAAGGTGGGTGTAAGGAGAGATATAAAAGAGAAAGAAATCTTAAGGCTACAAAGAAAGAAATATTAAAACCCAAAATTAAAAATAAGTAAATTTTTTGGGGCTAGCTAGATTTTTTTTATCCCTTATTCTTTTGCTTTGTTAACAAGCACTCTTCCCCAGAAGATAGAAAAGAAGTCACCCCACTAATCCAACTTATTTTAAGTGAAATATAAGGGCAGATACTTACCTGCTTCTTTGCTTCTGTCAAGGATGCTGTCGGAGAGGAACTCCGAAGGACCTGGAAAAGAAGAAGACGCTATTAAATGCAAGACTGGGACTTTATTTTCTTTCTTGACACAAACTGTTCTTTTCATTGAAATAAAGCATAAAGAAATTACATCCATCCCGAGTGGTTGATTGAACGCTAAAACCTACGGATGGTCACAAAGAGCTAACTATTTCAGCCTAAAGATTGTGCAATAAATGTCAAATAACGTGATTTTTGTATGTTTGCTTTCAATTCTAATTTGTGTTTTTGTTGTGATGTTTGGTAGAGAAATTACACAAACTGTGTGTGGTACAAGACTGAAATGAGCTATAATGATAGAGGGCTAAGCCACTATTATTTTTATCTGCTAAAGGTTTCCTAATCAATCCATACAGAGAGCCCTTTACTTCTGCAATGTATACAGCCCAGGTGTACATAGGGTCAGTCGGGCTTCCCCTTTACTCCCTACATTACTCTCTGAGTGAGGCTTGCAATTTGGAAATCATGAAGGCGTGGAGTCCAGAGCGCCAGCATGCCAAGATGTTTGCTCTTTCCTGAGCCCTCTGCTTACCTGCAAAGCCAACAATCTTTAAAGACGAAAGAAAGCAGTTTGCCCTCTCCTGGGGAGCGGATTCTGTTATCAGAAGGTGGCGTCCTTCACACTCTTGACTAAAAGGTTTTCACCATTCCAAAAGCCAGGTAAAAGGTGTCTTTCTGCATGCGACGACTCCCTGAATTGCAAAGTTGTGCTGAGGTAATTACTTGCCATATCTAGACTGCCTACTTAGAGGAGCATTGTGAAGAGAGAGGTCATTAAAGCGGGGCGTCGTTGCCCTCCACACACTGTGCCACGATAAACGTGAAAAATAAAATGGCAATGAAATCATTTCATTGCCATTTTATTTTTCACTATGAAGTGCCGTAGTCACTAGCCTGCGCGAGCCAGAAAAAAAGGGAGTGTGTCCTTTACAGCTGATTGGCAGCAGAGGACTTTAGCAGTGACTGACTGGGCACTCCAAAGTGCGCATGTCAGTTTGGCCAGCTGTCTTAGGTGGCCAAACAGACATGCACACTTTTATTTCTCCAACCCAGCTGTGTTGCACAGCCGGGTTGGAGAAAAGCCACAGGCTCCCTGTGCCTGAGTGAGCGTCAGGGTAGCCCGCTCAGGCCAATCCAGGCGTTTCTCTCATGCTAGCATGAGAGCGGCATCTGGATTGGGTGGGGAGCTTGTGCTGAGGTTCATGTACTGTCGGGAGGTTGGATGAAAGCTGGAGAGGAGCGGCGAGGCAGCGTTGGCGCAGGTAAGTCTTTATATATTTGTATTCCCCTAAACCACTCCCAACCCCCGTCCCCCCGGGCGCCCCTCCACTTTAGATTGGTTGCGGCCGCCCCTGAGAAAGGTGGCTCCATAAAAATAGCCATCCACAGCCAGATTTAGCTGCTGTACTAGTTTTTTTCTTATATTTTATTTGGTTGGAGGTAACTTGCTGCCCCAAAATCCTTGCCTAAAAGTATTCACAGAAGCCATGGAGTTAAAAAGGTGTGGCCACCAACTATTCAAGGTATTGAACAATGGGGAAACCCAGTAACCCTCAGAGCCTGGGTGAGTATATAACAGACTACAGTGGCTCTGTCGGGGGGCAACAATCACTTTGCTAAAAAGCACCAATCATTGAAAAGCAACGGACTTATATTTGCTTTGAAAGTCCAATAGTGTAGAATTTAAATTAATGCGCGCAAAGAAAACGAAAGCAAATCACAATACACCCTGGAAAGAACGAGAACATCAAAAATACTTGCAAAACATTTTTTGTATTTGGCAGAGCCACTGTAGTCTGTTATACACCAACTATTCAAAGCAGCCCTAAGCAAAGAGGTTCAGGTACCTTCTTTCGTGCCTAATCGCTGGAACCTCAAGAGAAGAAGAAAGCACGTTGATCTTGTTATCAGCAGTCATGCTCAAAGAGGAATCCAAAAATATATCACTGAAAATGTTTGTGTATTACATAATCAAGTTTTGTCAGCTACATGTGGGATGCTTCTCATCATTAGATCTACTGCCACCCTGGGTGCCTCAACCCGCCATCAACAAGTGTCGTCTATGCGACCTGATTCAGGAGATGTTGTCACATCTTGTTTGCATCTGCCCCGCATTAATCGATGAACGCAGAAGATTTTTTCTCTGCTTCCTGATTAACCAAGGGATACGGTAGATCCAGGCAGCTATTAAATATTTCTTGAATGAAGCCCATCCACAAGCAATAGTCAGTCTAATAAAATATCTAAACAGAGTGGGTAAAGCATTAAGGAACTTTGCCACACCCCCAGTCTTTCAGAGAACTAGCCCTTCTTTGTGTGAACAATATCTGATGAACAAAGGATCATGTGATTACGAAGCGGTTAGGCTGCTAGGAGATGTTTGTCATTCCCTATCACCTATCCTGCTGTCATCAGGAACATAACAATTTGAGAGTGCTCATTACATAAGCAAGACAGAACCAAAGTGCCGGGGTCTTGAAGCCTTGTGTCTGTTTTTTTATCATCAGAAGTGTAGACTTCTTGTTGCTTTCTGTGCAGATATTACCAACAGAACTATGGGCAATACATGAACAACGCGGGTAGGCTGCTAGGTGAAGGTTGTCACTGCGACACTCTTTCACAAACTTTATTTAAGACTATTATCGGTCACTGATTATTCTTGACATACCTCACCTATCCCACCGCTTCAGGAATGTAATGATTAGAGTCTGTTTATGGTACATTTTTTTGCACATTTCCATGTGAATTTACCTGTGAAATGCACAATTTTAACGCCAAGATTGTATTAGGTTTAGGACTTTATTTTTAGAACATACACAGCTTAATTTTGCCGGTTCACATTACATCTAGCACTTTTACCCCTTAGAGCACAGCACTTTTCAATTCCTGCATAGCAGCAATAATTTTAGGCCCTGATTAACCTGCTTTTTTATCTTGGAAATGCGGACAGTTGTATTTAATGATTTTTATACTAGTTCTAGAGCTTCTAGGCTAATACTGTTGAATTGTTAAAAAATCTTAGTTTGTCGCTGTTTAAGCTCTGATATCTAAGTCAATCAATCAATCAATAAAGCTTTATTCGATTTCTAAGTCTAAAGTCAAAGTTGACAGCATCATACATGTGTACACACTCTAGTAATCTGGGATCATAAGGCGCTTTGGGCAAATAACTCTATGCTAGCAGTAACTTGTTTACCATTGTAGTATGCAATGAGTCCCATCTGTTTTTTTTTTAATCTCTTTTGCAAAATGACAGGAATGTATAAAGTAACATCGCCTATTGGCTGACCATACTTTAATGTTTTCATCTGTGCACTTTTCTACATCATGTTGTAGACACTTTAATTGACTTGAATGTCTAAATAAAGTATTTTCAATCAGTCTTATATTTTATGGCCATGAATTTCAGCATGAGGTCGAGCATTCGAGACCTCTTGTATATACTTTAGTATATACTTATTATATACTTATATGTGTATGTACTTTGTGGGCTCTGGAGATCAGCCCTAGGACTTGTCTGCTTCCGCTTAGGGACCTTTTTTTTCTGTTCAACTGCCTCTATTTAACTTTCTTGATAGAAAACGACCAGCAGAGGTCAGTAAAATACCAGAATCACTTTAGCATTCTCTAGATTCCAGTCCATAGAAATTGTCTTCCACGAGCACACGTAGGCAATAATATTTTTTTCAAATCTTGTATTTTCAGTGATATGACCACCGAAGGCCCTGATTTTATATTAAAATCAGAGCTTTGGACTATACCATTTCCCGCTGAAAGGCAATATTTCTCTCCATGTGTTCCCATACCTGGCGTGTCACGCAGTTTGGTGCTTACTTTCCCTCCATGTTAAAGAACAGTAGATGTTTCAGCACCCAGGCTAATGTGCTGCATAGCTAAATACATATAAGATCCCAAAGGCGAGACCGATTGCATTGCAAATGCTTGTTTATTGAGCAGTCTGCTACAAGAATAATTTGGTGATTTTAAAATTGTGCTTGCTACTGTATCTGGCATTCAATCCTCACTATCCATGTTAGCTGGATATTTTTTTAGTATATTTTGTTTAATTGGTTTATTTCGCAGCAGCTTTAATACTTTGGTTAAAATGGCAGCTTCGACTTAAGAATCTTAAGATTTCCAACTGCAAAAAGAAAACAAATTAGTCTTCGCCCCCTGCCAAGTTGAGAGTTGTTGAATCTCGTGAGCCCTCATTTACTAAAAATTTAGAGGACGTCTAAACTCTGCGAATCACCACAGATTCTATCAGTAGCGACATTAAATGCAATCAGAAATAATTATCTGGCCTCTCCAAAAGAGTATCTAATGACGAAATTAAAATAAATGATAATAGGTAGTGGTTGGACAAATTTCCCCTGCAGTAAAAATGGCTCCACCTCTATGCCAAACAGACCTTGAGAACAGAAATAGACAGTACAACCTTGACAATTTTAATTTAGCAGAAAATATAGATGGTCAAAGCTGTAACTTTATTTGGAAAATGTTCTACCTAGCGCATTAAATTAAAAATGTAAATACAAGTTTAGATTGACAAAGTGCGAGTGATGTTTTGACGGATTATGGACTCACAGACTCTTGTAGATTAACACACCCGACTGAAACGGAATACACTTTTGTCTCCTGTGTCCATGGGACATGCTCAAAGATTGACTCTTTCTTGTCAATCATCAGGTCCTCCCAGCACTGGAGGACTTAAGATCCTGTAGGAGGGCGTGCCGGGTCATGCCCCCAGTACTCCTGGAGCTTGACAAGGGTCACGTCAGACTGATCCCCAAGAGGTGGCATCAAAACATGTCTCATTATAAGACCCCTAAGGAAAAAAGGGCACTGGCCGCACATTTGTGTCAATATCTGTGCAAAACGAGGGATCGGTGTCATCGCCTCAAATCCTATGGCCTGCTGGGAAAGACGTTGTTCAAGGAGAGTAGATGAGGGATTCTGCGACTTGCAAGCGGTTGGCTAGGGAAGTACAAAGTCACCTGGAATTGGATATTATGGACCTGACACAGCCGTACATCATGTGCCCTAATCCACAGCTACTACATCGCATTGAGAGAGATACAAATTTGATTTGAACTCTTTCTTCACATGCCAGGAGGAGTACGCCCTCCTGCTTCTCAATTCATGGCACTATGAGTATGTTGAAAAGGTGGGAAGATTGCTGGCAGCGTACCCCCACCAACGGAAAGCCCACCTGGCCATACCCACTATTAGGGATCCTATGGGTTGCCTGCACAATCACCCCGTCGAGATAGCAAACTCTGTTGACCTTTACAGTGCAGAAGCACCTGATCACCCTAGGGCTGAATTACTGGTTATGGATGGGGTATGCCTCCCAGCTCTCTCGGAGGAAAGCATGTCACAACTGGAAGGGGAACTAACAGTGGAAGAGATACTGCAGACTATCTCAGAGATGCCATACAATAAAGCCCCAGGAGACGATGAATTCCCAACACAATTTTATAAGGTCAATGCGGAATTGGTGGCACACTTACTGCATTAAGTCTGCAAAAAGGTGGAAGACAGGAGCTCCCTGGGTACAGAGTATAAGAGGGTGATCATCAGTCTCATCCATAAGGAGGGCAAGGAATCCACACTATGCACTAGTTACAGGCTGATATCACTATTGTTTACTTATATGAAAGTACTGGCCAAGGTCCTGACGACTCAGCTCAAGAAAGTCCTCCAAAGTCTTGTACATGATTCACAGGTGGGCTTTGTGCCAGCTGATCATCTCAGACCCATATGAGCACCTTTGTTATTGTCATTGTTATTGGCACTTGCTATAGCGCAGTGAGTCACACCCAAAGGTGCATCTCAGCGCTTCACTAATCGGAGTCTGTACAGTACATTTAAAACAAACACGTCTTTAAGAGTCTTTTGTACTTTTCTAGTTCCGTGCATAAACTAATTTGCAGAGGAAGTTAATTCCGATGGAACAGAGCCAGATATGAGAAGGATCTCCTGCTGTATCTTGAAGTGTGGATATGAGGGATCCATAGTAGAGCTTTGTTTGTGGATCTGAACTGTCTGGAGGGGTGATAATGGTAGAGTCTTTTGTGCAGGTAGACTGGTGCCGAGTTGGTTAGTGCCTTATGAGTAAGACAACAAAGCTTAAAAATAGCGCACTTCCTAACTGGAAGGCAGTGCCAAGCTTTCAGGATGGGTGCTGAGGAGGAGCGAGAAGGAGGTTGCAGATCAGCAGGGCAGCAGTGTTTTACACGACCTGGAGTTTAGACAATAGAGTGTAATTTGCCACAACAAGTAGTGCATTACCATAGTCAAGGCAACTCGTGATCAAGGCCTGCACTAGGGGTTTCCTTGAAGCAGAAGGGGGCCAAAGAAAGACTTTCCGCAGAAGGCGTATTATGGCAAAACACGAGCCGCAGGTGGCTCTAACTAGGCCTGGGCGGTGAACTTCGCTCCGTTTGCAGAGTTTGCAGAGTTTTCTGCACTCCGCATTCCGCGGTGGTCGCGGAGTGCAGAAAACTCCGCTTCACGATGTGCAGCGGAGTTTTTTCCCCGTTCGCGATCGTGAACTGTAAGTTCGCGAGCGCGAGCTGCCGCTCGGGTAGAATTTCTACCCAAGCGGCAGGAATACCTGCACAAACTGCAGTTCGCACTGCACTCCGCCACTTGCGGAACTTCGCAGAGTTTTTTTTGTAACTCCGCGGAGTTTCGCATAGCGAAACTCCGCGAACTACGCCCAGGCCTGGCTCTAACCTGGTCTTTTATGGATAGTGACTGATCCAGTTTTATGCCAAGGTTTTTTACCACCTGTCTTGGGGAAGGTGCCATGCCTAATTCAGCAGGCCACCATTCCGTAGACCAGAGCTCCCAAACAGCAGAATCTCTGAATTGTCGCTGTTTAATTGAAGACAATTGTTTGTCATCCACTTAGCAATTTTCCTCATACAGTCCGAGAACCGAGAGGTGACCTTATCTGGGTCCTTACCAAAAGAAATGACAAGTTGGGTATCATCCATGTACGATATAATCTCAAACCTGCATGATTTGACAATTTGCACTAGGGGGGCCACGTACATATTACACACTGTAGGGCTCAGGGAGGAGCCCTTTGGGACTCCTTTGTTTACCAGAATTGTTCGCGACTTGAAGGAATCGAGAAGGACTGTCTGAGTTTGATTGACAACAAAGTACCTGAGCCAGTGTAGCACACTACCATATATATCTACCTCATAAAGCCTATGGGTTAGAATTGCATGGAAAACAGTGTTGAAAGCCACTGACAGCTCTAGCAATAGCAGCATAACCGGAGTACCAGCATCCAGGGACAGTCTGATGGTATCCTTGACTGCCACTAGCACAATCTCTGTGCTGTGCATTGCCATGAAACCTGATTGTGAGGGGTCCAAGATCCTATGCTCTTCAAGGAGGGTGCTAGCTGTTTATTTATATGGCTTTCTAGGTTTTTCCCTAACAAAGGAAGCAAAGAGATAGGTCAGTAGTTGGAAAGAATTTCCGGATTGTCGTTTGGTTTCTTTAAGATCGGATACACTTGAATAGACGTCCACTCAGCCAAAATTTTCGCTAAGTCTAAAGAGAGGTTATAGAGAGCCATGATGGATGGAGCTATAGAGTTCGATAGACAGGCAGCGATACTGGGTGGGCAGAAGTCCAGTGGAGAGTCTGATTTGGTGCAGGCCAGAATCCTATGTACCTGCTCCAGTGAGCATGGCTCAAACTTCTCTAGGGTGGAGGTAACGTTTGGGGGGGACAGATTGAAATCGACTTCCCCCTCAAATTGTCCAAGGTTGGTGAGAAAGTTCTCTTAGATACTATTAATCTTTAATTTGAAAAAGTCTGCTAACAAGTTGCATAATGTTTGTGATGCAGGAATGGCTCGGTTACAAGCTCAAGGTTTTGTAAATTCATTCAGAGCTTTAAAAAGTTATTGCGCAGAATTTCCTGCTTGATTGATTTTATTAGTTGTATGATGTGTACGGGCTACTTTCATCTTATTGTGATAGCTCCTAAGCATTACTTTGCAAGCTTCTGTGCCGGGGGAGGATTTAGTCTGACGGCATCTTTGTTCAAGGTGTTTGCACTTGACCTTGACCTCTCTTTAAGGTGTGCAGTGTTTGCTTGAAAGGGGCGATCTTATCAAAAGCAAGCGTAAAGGAGCCATGAGAAAACAGCTAAGGCTGTTTCTTTGTCATTCCTCAGTGTGATCTCAGTGTGGTCGAAGAGTATAGAGACGGAATCAAGGGAGACTGATTTCCATTGTTCTTCACTCTGCTGGCCACTCTACTTGATTTGGCAGGTTTGTTATCTTTTGGGATCTGTAACTTGATCAGGTAGTAATCAGACCACATGAGGGGTAGTGGGGTTTGGCTCCTAACCCTCAGCAAGTTGGTAAAAATAAGGTCTATGGTGTGACCTGCCTTATGTGTGGGGCCTGTCACTATTTGTTGAAGGCCAATCATTTCAATATCCGTCAAAATTTGGGCCACCCCATTGTCCGCAGTGACCTTGATTAACATTCTTTGGTAGATGAGGGCGGACATTGATGACAATATCCAGCTCTCCTGGATACGGAGAAAGCGTTTGACAGGGTGGAATGGGGATATCTTTTTTAAACCCTGGAGCGGGCAAAACGTGGTCTGGACTACCTTCAGAAGGTCAGTTGGATTTATACCAACCCCACCGCTCAGATATCCTGCGGGGGGCTACATGTTGCGGGTGTTTGATATCCAAGAGGGAACTCTGCATGCATAATCTCCCATCTCCGCTCCTGTTCTTGCTGGTGGTGGAACCGTTGGCAGTGGCCATTAGGCAAAATGTCTACATCCATGGCATAGACACCCCCGGAGGCCCGGTGAAGATTAAGTTGTACGCAAAGGAGGTGCCTCTGATCCTCAGTTACCCAGATGACTCCAGTCCATCCCTTATGTCTTTTATTGATGACTTTTCAGTATTTTCAGGATATAGGATCAACCAGGGTAAGAGTGATGCACTCCCCATCACGACATGTATGGCCAAGGGTAGGGGAGAGTATGGTTTCACGTGGAAAGTCTCTTGTCCGATGAACCTAGGCATTCTACTTACATGGGGATGGTAACAGACAATATTCAGATGGCTTTCCTCGCTATTGTTGTGTTTGTCCCACATTGCACCTCCTGCCGCCTCCAGCAGCATCAACCCCTCACAAGACATTTGCGACCAGGTCTTGGAATTCTTCTGTAAGAAAATCACCTCCATGTACAGCAACTTTGACCCTCGACCGAACCCCATTGCAACTCAACTTCTCATCATGGCTGGTAAATGAACCCTGACCTTGTGGCCCGCTGTCATCACCATCGAAATTGCTGCTATCATGAACACCATCCCCTTGGGGGCTCCATCGGACCCTTTCCCACACCACACCTTCACCAAAGGACTCCTACTGATCAGCGAAGTACTAACACCCATCCTCAACTCCTCCATCAACTCAGCCACATTCCTGGACACCTGGAAACATGCCACTGTCATGCCCCTGCTCAAGAAAATATTCGCACACCCAGCCACGCCTTCCAACTACAGACCAATCTCCCACCTACCAAACCCGAAAAGGAAAATGTCTTAAAGAAACTAATGAACCGATGCTTCACCGACCACCTCAGCAAACACCAGCTTGATCCGTGCAGATCAGATTCAGGCCCAACCCCAGTACAGAAACAGAAAGATTAAATGATGTCCAGAATGCTGAACAAATCAAACATTCACCCCTAGTCACAGATCAGGTTTAATCCATCATTTTTTTGCTCACCAAGCCACCCCAGTTTGGACCCAACATATACAAATCAGTCTTGACCCTGTTCCCCATGGGAACAGTCCAGCTTAAACTGCCAGGACAGATCCTCCCTGGACTGGAGACAAGCATCCTGGGACCGGTTCCCCAGGAATCACCCCTCATCAGCCAGACTAGCTTGAATCCAGTGGCACAGTGAGCACATGACCCACATCTGAACATACCCTTCCCACTTAGGGCGACAAAGCGAAAAGAACAAATGATGGACAGAATGCTGAACAAATCAAACATTCACCCCCAGTCACAGATCTGGGTTTACCCCACAATTCTTTTGCTCACCAGGCCACCCCAGTTTGGACCTAGCCATATGCAAATGAGTCTTGACCCTGCTCCCAATGGGAACAGTCCAGCCTGAACTGCCAGGCCAGGTCCTCCCTGGACCGGAAACAAGCATCCTGGGACCGGTTTCTGGGTATAATCCCTCATCAGCCAGGCTAGCTTGAATCCAGCGGCACAGTGAGCACGGGACCCACATCTAGGCATACCCTTCCCACTTAGGGCGACAAAAGCAAAAAGAACAAATGATGGCCTGAACGCTGAACAAATCAAAAATTCACCCACAGATCTGGGTTTAATCTATTGTTTCTTTGCTTACAACGCCACCCCAGTTTGGACCTAGCCATATGCAAATCAGTCTTGACACTCCTCCCCATGGGAACAGTATAGCTCAAACTGCCAGCCCGGGTCCTCCCTGGACCGGAAACAAGCATCCTGGGACCAGTTTCTGGGTATCACCCCTCATCAGCCAGGCTAGCTTGAATTCAGTGGCACAGTGAGCACGGGGCCCACGTCTGGCAATACCTGTCCCACTTAGGGCAACAAAAGCAAAAGGAACAAATGATGGACGGAATGCTGAACAATGCAAACATTCACCCCCAGTCACAAGGATCTGGGTTTAATCCATTGTTCTTTTGCTCACCCTGCCTCGCCAGTTTGGATCTAGCCTAATGCTAATCAGTATTGACCCTGTGCCCCATGGGAACAGTCCAGCCTGAACTGCCACGCCAGGTCTTCCCTGGATCGGAAGCAAGCATCCTGGGACCGGTTTCTGGGTATAACCTCTCATCAGTCAGGCTAGCTTGAGTCCAGTGGCACATTGAGCATGGGACCCACGTCTGGGCATACCCTCCCCAATTAGGGCAACAAAAGCAAAAATAACAGATGATGGGCCGAATGCTGTACAAATCAAAGATTCACCCCAGTCTCAGGTCTGGGTTTAATCCCTTGTTTTTTTTACTCACCAAGCCACTCCACTTTGGGCCTAGCAAAAGGTGAATCAGTCTTGACTCTGCTACCCTTTGGAACAGTCCGGCCTGAACTGCCAGGCCAGGTCTTCCCTGGACCGGAAACAAGCATTCTGAGACCACTTTCTGGGTATAACCACCCCATCAGCCAGGCTAGGCTTGAATCCTGTGGCACAGTGAGCACGGGACCCATGTCTGGGCATACCCTTCCCACTTAGGATGACAAAAGTGAAAAGAACAAATGATGAACCTAATGTGGAACAAATCAAACATTCACCCCCAGTGACAGATCTGTGCTTAATCCATAATTTTCTTTTGCTCACCATGTCACCTCAATTTGGACCTAGCCATATGCAAATCAGTCTTGACCCTGCTCCCCAGGGGAACAGTCCAGCCTGAACTGACAGGCCAGGTCTTCTCTGGACCGGAAACAAGCCTCCTGAGACCGGCTTCTGGAAATCACCCTTCATCAGCCAGGCTAGCTTGAATCCAGTAGCACAGTGAGCATGGGAGGCACGTCTGGGAATACCCTTCCCACTTATGGTGACAAAAGCAAAAACAAGAAATGATGGATGGAATGCTGAACAAATCAAACATTCACGCCCAGTCACAGATCTGGGTTTAATCCATTGTTTTTATGCTCACCACGCCACCCCAGATTGGACCTAGCCATTTGCAAATCTTTCTTGACCCTGTTCTCCATGGGAACAGTCCAGCCCAAACTGCAAAGCCCGGTCGTCCCTGGACCGGAAACAATCATCCTGGGACCAGTTTCTGGGTATCACCCCTCATCAGCCAGGCTACCTTGAATCCAGTGGCGCAGTGAGCACGGGACCGACGTCTGGGCATACCCTCCCCAATTAGGGCAACAAAAGCAAAAAGAACAGATGATGGACCGAACGCTGTACAAATCAAACATTCACCCACAGTTTCAGGTCTGGGTTTAATCCTTTGGTTTTTTGCTCACCAAGCCACCCAACTTTGGACCTAGCATAGGTGAATCAGTCTTGACTCTGCTACCCTTTGGAGCAGTCCAGCCTGAACTGCCAGACCAGGTCCTCTCTGGACCGGAAACAAGCATCCTGAGACCAGTTTCTGGAAATCACCCATCATCAGCCAAGCTAGCTTGAATTCAGTAGCACAGTGAGCATGGGAGGCACGTCTGGGAATACCCTTCCCACTTACGGTGACAAAAGCAAAAAGAAGAAATGATGGATGGAATGCTGAACAAATCAAACATTCACACCCAGTCACAGATCTGGGTTTAATCCATTGTTTTTATGCTCACCATGCCACCCCAGTTTGGACCTAGCCATTTGCAAATCTTTCTTGTCCCTGTTCTCCATGGGAACAGTCCAGCCCAAACTGCCAGGCCCGGTCTTCCCTGGACCGGAAGCAAGCATCCTGGGATTGGTTAACCTGTATCACGCCTCATCAGCCAGGCTAGTTTGAATCCAAAGGCACAGTGAGCACAGGACCCACGTCTGGACATACCCTTCCCACTTAGGGCGACTTTCGTGCACTAAACAAAATCTCAGGCCGCTTTAGTCACACACGCATTCCACTGCGATGTATCATCACACCACCACTCTCCGTAGAGTCACCCTAATTCTCTACTCATTGATGGCATACTACACCCATCACTAACCATCTCACCTACCATCCTATGCTAAATATTAGACAAACCTCAGAGATGACAGAGTACTCTCCTACTGAATATTATGTCTCTTTTTCTCTTTGAAGTAGCCTGTGAGTCTACAACAAGACTTTGTACAAAACTGAATACTTTGACTGGTTTTGCCATCCCTAAGCTTGGCAGTCATCACTGTTACTTGGATTGATGTCAAAGACATTAGCACTTCTGCAACACTTCACACCAAGCTAACTTCTCCCAAACCATAAGGCAGCCTCATAAAGGTGGAGATGTTAGCATCCCCCTCAACAAGCTCATCATGGCAGACCCTGCCAGGCACCTAGCACTCCTCTGTCCTCCTTTGAACATCAGTAACCACTCCCATCAAGTTAAATGTCCAGGCCCTTTACTGACTTCCAGGTGCTAGGTTCCTACATTGAAGACCTTCACAATGTCCTTGAATTGATAGAATTCTGCTCTCCACATCAATCTAGTCAACTTCCATTCTACCCCAAAATACTTGAACGCCTCAGCGCCAACCGTCAGACTCTCTCAATTCATTCAAACAATCTGATCAACGCCTTCCAATCAGGCTCCCGAACTCTCCACTCCTGGTTTTTTGGAAATAAATGTCCAGACCTGGAAGGAACCACTGAAGCGTCAGTTACATATTTCATTATTAGGGTGTACACGATATCAATACTTTTCCCCACAAATGTCGTTTTACAAAGATAGTCTTGTTAATTTTACAACTTAAGTTTGGTTTTTCGGAGTTGTGAGAAGCCCCATTTTCGATGATTGGAAGCTCAAGACGCCTTTGCTGCTGATACTGCATCTCACAATTGTACTTAGGGATGATTTAAAGTTAAGCCTGCTCGCCTGAGGTCTTGTAATGCAAAGCAGGCTGTTGCCCTTAGAATCTGGAATACAGATGCATGGTGTTAATGAAAAAAGTCTCAGTTACAGCCTGTTTCTTCCCTCATTTCAACATCGAAGAAAACATATTTTGCTGATTCTTTCATCTTCTTATTGCTAAATGAATATTTTACCTTCTCCTGGGCTTACAAACTCGCTGCAGAATATATCTGCATCATCCAAATGACTTAAACAAGGGACAAAACATTTCCATTTGCAACTATCTCCAGGGAAACAGCATATTTTAAATTCACGACTGCATTTTAAATCTAATAATATTATCATGTGATTAAATGAAGAGATTTCAGATGAGTTATATTTTACAAATGTACTTTTGCCTGAAAGACACATTTGCAAATACCAGTATCCCAAAGCATTGATCTTTTTCAATGACGGGGACAAAATTGTGTCATCGTCTATTCTGGAGATTATTGTCAATCAGGGGCATAGCTTCCATTGGTGCAGCAGGTGCAGTGACACCGGGTCCCAGAGGCCTGAAGGGCCCCCTGAACCCTGATTATTGCTATGTTCCACAGTTCAAAAAGTGCGTAGAGGCCCATTTTCCCCTTTCCTAAGGGCTCCTGAGACACTGGCTATGGCACTGTTGTCAATGTATAACTGAGATTTCATTACAAATTCTCACTGGTTGAAAGCTAAAATGTCGGTTTTTTCCAAGATTCTCCTATGACTTCTAACTGTATTTCCTTAATCTTTTCGACTGCAGGTTCAATAACCTCATGATTACCTGTCATATATCTGACCATTTATATATACTGCTATCACCTCCCACATTTCCTCCGGCATAGTCCCATCCTCTAAGTGTATCCGGTTTACTGTCACCCCATTCTTTTTTAACATTTTATAACATCGGAGTTTACCGTACATCTCTGACTATCATGCAGTAACAAAAAATCAGCCCTAGTGACATCACTACATAATTAGTTAGAGAATCGTAGCCCCCGAGATATAGGGCCCGATTCACAAAAGTAAACTGAGACAAAATCCTAACTTTACGACTTTCGGTATTCACAAAGGGCATTTAGGAGTAGTAAAGTTAGGATTTTGTCTCAGTTAAACTAAGTTTTGGTCTTTAGTTAAACTTAAGACAAACTTAAGTTTAACTGAGACAAAATCCTAACTTTACTACTCCTAAATGCCCTTTGTGAATACCGAAAGTCGTAAAGTTAGGATTTTGTCTCAGATTACTTGTGTGAATCGGGCCGCTGAGTACATATCCTTAAATTACTTGCCAACCGATGAAATGACACAATATGGTTCTGCAGGGTAGGCACCATTTCCTGGACAATCGCTACCTCTACCCTTGTACTTAAAGAATGGAATACACTGTTAAAGTATTGTGATGTTGAAGGTCATGACCATGCAGTGTGCAGGAAAGCATCGTTTGATACTTTACATTTTTTAGACTCCTCAGAATTTCCCTGAGAGAACCTAGCCATCCTTTCCCGAGTTTTTATTTCAGGCAGTTGACGAATTTAAAGTGTAATAATTTGTGTCTGTAATTAAATGGGATGTTCTTTTCTTTTTTAAATGTTTTTATTTGGTTTTGTATCTTAAGAGATGCTGCAATTTTGCTTTGGAATACCAAGTTGCAAATGAAAATAAAATTGCCTGCATCGAAAAGATATGAACAGTATCATGAACAATAAACGCTACGCCCCCTCCAGCCCACCAGCCCAGACCACTATCAGCTGATTTACTATCACAGTACAAAGAAAATGCACATGCTGTAACCTCATTCCTGCTCAAGTCCTGGCACACCCACTCACAGTTATGTTGCTCGCTATTGCTCCAAGTCGTCGGCCAGGAGATCTAGGGAATAATAGGCAAGCCAAGCACCCCAGACATTTCTAAACATGCAGGGTTAGCCCTTACTGCCATAGGTAATCTTTTCCGCCATCATGTACATGTCCATACCCCTTTTTTATTCCTGTAGGGTTGGACACTACCCGGCTCCCCATTGTCGAGCCATGTCTCTTTTCACCACCACCGGTCGTAGGTTACGAAGCAAGAGCTCAAATCTAGGAAGGTCAACTCCTTTGGGGATACCCAGGATGATGAATTTGGGGTCCAGCGAAATAGGTTCCCCTAGGATCTTGCCTAACTCCCCAGTGATTGCCTTCCAGTAAACTTGCATGTTTGGGTAGTCCCATATTGTGTGCCTCCTCCATTCAGCAATGCAGGCATCGAGGGTGTTGTGCCCTTCTAATGCATGTAATTTACTTTTATCATAAGACACCATGTGGAGTATCTTAAATAGGATTAAGCGGAGCCTCGCTTTAGTCACCAATTCCCTCTGGTGCATCAGGGCAGCTTTCCAGTCAAGATCGCCCATTTCCCCCAGATCTGCCACCCATAATCCCCGCAACCTCTGTAAGTTGTCAGGCATGGTATTGTTCAGAGTTTTGTACGTCAAGAAAACCACACTTCTTCCAAGCTCCTCAGTGAGGCGCCGACCCTCTAGCGGGGCAAACTCAGGGATGTTATCCCCAGGGAGTCCCTTTGCCTGCCAGGCATGCCGGAGCTGTGCGTATTTCCAGAATTGGTTGACGTGCAACTAGTATTCCTGTTGCAACTCGGAGAACTATTTTATGTCACCACTACTCAACAAGTCCCCTACCTTGGAGATCCCAATTAAATCCCAGGTTCCAAAGCCCTTCAGTATTTGTATCTCCGGGAGCCAGTGTTCCTCTCATAAATGTGTTTCCTGTTTTATTCTTCGGTGTCAACACAAGCATTTCGTTATTTTCCCCCAGGCAGCTAAGGCCACCTGTGTGGCAGGGAGGAGGCATGGTGTTTTTCCCCACTGCGCTCATTCCAATCTGAACGTAGAGTGATCTTGCGGCGTGAAGATCCAGTCATTAATATTGATTAGTAGGCCTCTAAGTCCCGGAGAGCCAATCCCCCATTGTAGGGGATGAGCTGCAGAGTTTTCAGGGCGATTCTGGGGTGTTTCCCATCCCATACTAAGGTACACATGTCACCCTCTAATCTAGCAAATACCTCAGGAGGGACACTGTAAAATGTGTTTTGTGGGACATACAACAGTTTTGGGAGTGATATCAGTTTGAATATGGCCGCGCAACCCATTAATGTGAGGGGGAGACTCCTCCATCTCTCCCAGTCCTCCCAGTAGGCCCTGGCCAGCCTTCCCAGATTTCTCTTGAAACAGAGTTCCTCTTTTAACATCACAAAGATTCCCAGGTATTGGTAGCCATCCGTCACACACAGTAAGCGACGGGGGAGAGGGTTCTGTCCATCTCACCACTTGGTAAATAAAGCACCGACTTGCCCCTGTTAATCCTATAACCAGAGTATCTGCCATAATCCTCAAAGAGCTGGAAGAGCAGTGGGAGGGCCTGAGACGGCTTTGTGATGTAGAAGAGGATATCATCCTCATAAAGTGACATTTTCTCCTCAACCTCCTCCAACATTTGTCTTTACTCTCAGATGACATGGAAATCAGGGATTTTTTGTTAGGTCCCCAGAAGCCACGTCAAAAGCACTTCTTGTGCGATATTTACAACGAGGTATGGAAAATCTCCCAGCAGGAGGCTGCTGAGAGATTGCGTGAGATTGACAGGCATAACCTAGAGAAGGCTTTGGCAGTGGTCGACAATGGTATCATCAGGTAGGCAGGTATAAAGTGTTGGGACAGGGACACATACATGAGTCTTGGGATTTGCCGTACAGATTTAGATGCAGGAATGGGGACACTGAAGTTTTTCTCAGCGGTTCAGACTGTGAGAATTCTTTAAGTGGATCTCTAATTTGTCAGGATATTATGCATCACAGAGCATGTAATGCTTCTGTTGCAAACCTATGATGTCACCTGAAAGGGTCCCCAGCTGCCGTGATTCATCCGGTGTTCAAACTGCTCTCTAATGGGAGTTATTTGATGTTGAATGATCAAGGTTGTTGTGGGATGCTGCCAGGCATTGCATATCTGGTCACAGTAAGTTCCAGGGTTACTTGTTGTATGCAAGTATTGTTTCCACCGACCCACACAGTCAGGGAGGCGCCTCTATGGCCTTCATTGAGTGTTTCCCTTATACGGTTTGATTCTCTGAGCAGACTGAAAGCCATGCTTTTTCAGAAGGATGAGGCCTTAACCTCAGCCCAAGAGACTTTTGATCTCCAGGTTGCAAGGTCTTCAGCTGAGATACAGGCACTAGTGCGAGCGAACGAACTTCTCGCTCCATTTCGGAGAAATGGTACATTATATCTTTAACATGTCTGATACGAGTGGGATTCTGCACCTATTTAAGAGCATAGGTTCTGGACTATTGAGTACCTTTCAGACGATCTTCGGAATTATTCCATCATTTATACACTCTGTACTGGGAAGCGTTTTTGGAGGACTTCCGCTGGTCCTACTACTTGTAGTGGGTATCCTGGTTTTAATTTTCCTGCTACGCAATGGATGTCTCAGCCTCCAAAGAGATGGAAAAAGCACTCCTTGTGCGACATTGCCGTGAACGCATGGTACTCCATCTTGCCACACCTTGGCTTCGGAAGCTAAGCGAGCATTGGTTCCTATCATTCAGATCAGTCTGGGTTGACTGCGTCTTGCCCGTACTCCGCTGTCTATTCTGCGGATACGAATGCGTGTTGGACATATGTCTAACACTTCCATCGGTTGTGCCTCCGTACGTAGACGTACTACTGGACCCCTTAAAGGCCCACGTATTACAGTGTCCTCAGCATATTCCCATGTTGATGTCGGCATTCTTAGAACCACCGCTGGATGCTTCAGCTCCTGTTGGAATGGACACCAGCTCTGAAACAGGCTCACAATTTTGGAGTGCTTCCTCAGTGGCAACTGTGGGAACCGGAGAAGATCACCTTTGCTCCATTGACCTTGATCCAAGACGTGTTACAGGGACCGTCGTCTGCGAAGGCAAGCAACAGTGATGTTGCGTCTCCCACACAGGACACATAAACTTTTGGCTTTCAGTGTGATGGAAACAATTCAGCCTTTTTCAAAACAAGTCAAATTGGAATGGAAACATAATTTTGTTTTTACTTTTCCGCCTTGCGCTCCCTGAGCACCATGGCTTTCAATGTGCTCAGTTGGTCTAAACTGTATATTGACTTTCTAGAGGAATTATAGAGCTTTTTACATATTTTTAATTGTTTTACATATACCATGTTTTTAGATGTTTTTACATTCATTTTTAACAAATGTTTTTATGCTTCTAAGACAGGCAAATTTTATCTCTAGTTTATCTTATCGTCCTTCGGATGAGGAGTTGGTATTATGAGCCCCAATGTACCCAAATATAGGCCTAGGTTGATGTACGACCTTTGACCTACATTTGTCCTACCTTGCGCGACATAACGGCTCTGGCGCTGACCTTTTACCTAGTTATGTGCCGAATAAATGTTGTGTGGTTTTCTTCGAAAACTAGCCTCATTTATTATGCATGAGGATTCTTAGTATCACAGCAGGATTACCATCTCCTGTATAGTAACTCTGTACAAGAGTCACCATTATTGTCATCCTAGAACGACAGACCCACAGTACTGTTCTAGGTAGACCCCCTGAGGATACCTTTTGGGTATATAAGCACCACATCTTCACTTGGCAAACCAGAGGAGAAGCTGCCATGCTGACACAAGACGCTGAAGTTCCTGCACGCAGAAACTCCAGCACGCAGTGATCTGACATCCCTTGTGGGGTGTCCAACTGGAGACCAAGACGGGGTCCTTCGTTCTGTCCCATCAGGTAATGGGGTTGGCTCTTTCCTAGGGGGATTCTTGGCTCTACATCTACATACATGCTAGGTACACTTAGGAACACTTAGCTAAGGTTGCCATTTTAGGAGTACGCTTAATTATTGCTATGTATCTATAAGCCTGCATATATTCACTGTTTTCGCACCATGGTAGAATTCTACCTTTTATTTACTCTGTCGGTGCTTGCAATCGTATATATCTGTTTCTGTCTAATTGTTGTCGCAGCACACGTATTTTATACTAGTGATCCAGCGCGATATTAGCAAACAGCATTCATACACTAGATACTCACTTGGGCCCATACATTCATGCTACGCTAATACTTACGCTGGGTTTATCAGTTGTTACTCTCTATCAAAATCCCTGCTACCAATTACCTTCTGATTGAAGAGTAATGACTTACCAATGAATCCTTTGCTAATTGGGAAGTTTAAAATGAGTGACATTCATTATAGTACATAATCCTGAAATAACCACTGAGTCAGGAAGTTTTAAAATGTTTATCTAAAGATTTAGCAGAGTAAAATACAGAACCACATGGTACTTAATCGCAATACCCAAGATTAAGCATAGAAATGATTATTGCTAATCAATGACGGTGTTTAAGAAGAGAAGAAGATAGAGACAGCAGCGCAACTAAAGGTTGCATTATATTTACCTAAGTGCGAGAACCAAAACCCCTTAGCCAAGGAGTTGGAAAGAATAGGACCCACGAAGGATGAAGAGCAAATACTTCTTCCCGAATCAGGACAGGACCGGTGACCTCTCTACAACGACGCCTGCGTCGTTCCCCTCTCTGATACTCGACTTCTCCTCTATTCTCCCGTGCCTTCCTTCTAATGGACTCCGCCGCCCCCTCCTCAGGACCTCTTCTGGACAGGGATTCAGTCAGCAACCGATCAGCATGGCAGTCTGGAGCTAAGAGCACTCTGGCAGCATGGACGCCTGTTCTTCGTGAACGCATGCTCTAACTAATTAACTAATGCTATATTCTATTATACCCTTCTACGCCCATGTACCTCCCCTTAATGTCGCTAAAATATGGGTTCACTACTTCTGATTGGACAGGGACAGGGGGTGGATTCTCGCACCATATCGATTTGGCCTAAATTGTAAAGCCTATTGTCTTTACGTTCCCACCCCTTCAAATTAATACATTCGCTTTATTTCCCACCCGTCTCACGACAAATGTTATACATTTTACAGGGGAAAAGTATCATTTTGTCCACAGGAAACATAAAGTACAGCATCTTCGGCCAATGGGTCATGGCCTTGGGAGACGTCCAAGTTGACTTCACTTGGCAGGCACACAGGATACATGCGCAGAACCATCGTCTCTCGAGTTGCAAGTCACCAACCCATGCCCAAGTTTACAAACTAATAAAAGTGCAAGAAGAAAATATTAAAATCACAAATAAAATGTTTCACTGTATGCCCACTTTTCCTACTCTATTCCCAATTAATTATAATACTGTCCTGCATTAGTAGCGTTAAGAAAACGACAATTTAATAATGACATGAGAGCAAGCTGAAGCATGTGAAAACATCAAGCAGCCATTATAATGCATACTGCGCAGAAGCAGAAGTTTCCCACCAAGCAAAGAAAGACGTCACACCATGTGATCAGGTTGCGACATGCGCAGTGAGGTTCCCGCGCTTTAGCGGCCATTTTGGATTACAGACAAGCGTTATTCCTTAGTAAAACACATATGCAAGCTTCTCTTCCCTTTGTGTAGTGTATGCAAAGGTTAGTATTAACAATACAATTTTAATAAATTAATACTATGAGGAGGATTGCGTACAAGCAAGTTTCATTTATGAAACCTTGCTCCATCAATCCCCTCTCTGATGGCGTTTCTGAGCCATCAAAAACACTACCCTCAATCAGATGCCAACTTCTAGCAATTCGTTTCATTCTCATTTTTACATTTTCTGTTTTTCACATCCCCTTTCAACTTTTTGTATAATTCACTTCTCCATTCTTCCAGTTCTATTTCATCTAGTTTTCTCTTCTTTCCTTTTCCTGTCACTTTATATGTTCCATTCTTTCTACAGCATTTGCACCATATTGTTATTGCCAATATTATTATTGCTATCCCTGCTAAGGGTACTAATATTTGACCTATATGTCCTTTCCCTATATTAGCAAACCAGGTTCCAATTGATGAGATACTATTTGTCAATCTTTCCCATACACTATCAACTTCCAGTGGTTTAAGTTCCTTCTCAAGTTTAATTATATTCTGTATATACGTTCCAATTTCTGCACTCTTATCAGGAATATAAGTGCAACAATGTTTCGTCTTCAATAATTTACAGACTCCGCCCTCTTTTGCCAATATTATATCAAGAGCAAGTCGATTTTGCATCACCATAGACCTAATCGCGACCATTCCCGCATTAATCATTAGAAAACCTCCTGCAGTATCTGTTGATAAACGATCAACTACTGTAGACAATTTACATATTTTCCTTGAGTTCAGAATTATTCCCACTGAAGGTATCAATGCACCAAATATATCACCTACAATTTCTGAAAAACTAGCTCTTTTACTACGTATTAATTCACTATTGTTTTCATTGCTCCCAGTGTTTCTTTTTACGTGGTATATTTTTGGAAATACTATTCCAAAATAACAACTTCCATACCACCTTGCAGGAAGCCTAAAGTAAGCCTTATTCCCACACACATAATAGATTCCAGGAAAAACTGAATCTGTTCCTCCTTTGAGTCCCCAACCTCCAAGAATTAAAAAATTGTGTTCACATTCACTGGTACCGATGAAAACATTGTTATAATCAGTCTTTAACCTATGTAGACAAATTTTCCCTGTCTTTACGAAATCCAGAGCCATAGCAGCTTGAGCCTTGCCAGGTGTGTAACTCCCTTCTTTCTCCGCCCAAGGTGGTAAATGAGCCTTATGCTCAGAAGCTTTCTTTTGAAAATCTTGTCTTCTATCTTCTACTAAATTCAAAAATATCTTTTCTTTTTCAAGTAAAGAACATGTTAGATTGTGTCTATGTGCATGTGTTATGTCTATTGATTTCATTGTTAAGAAAAATTCTCCCATAAACTGTGCGTCTTGACTACTAAGCACTGGGTTCATACTCTTGCGAATCGGAACCTCAGAAAAGATCACATCTAAGTTTGAATAATAATACTGAAGTTTCCCTGTTCTATAAAATAAACTAGACAAAACACTACATGATATGCCATATGTCAGTGGTAAATGGTGATATGTTAAACCTTCTGCTACTGATTCAGGTAATTTCATACAGACGTAACAATTACTAACTTCCATGGTATCTACATATTGAAATCATAACTTTGTGAAAACATTCAAACTAGTGTTGTTATCAGCTATTTCATGATGAATTTCTGCCTCATCTTCTGCCATTAGTTCTACTCTATTTCTCTTCATGTTTGCTGTCCTCCCTTTAGTTTCATTATTAATCTTTTTATCTATTATCATAAGGTAAGGAATTGCTACAATCAGGACTAACCATACTATAAGCACCATTACTAGACTACATATGCATATTGCACAGCATCTTCTACAACATTTCTGTTTTGATCTCCCAGCAACTCTATCGTCAGGCATTTTTTGACAAGGAAGATTGCTCTTCTTATCTTTTCTTCTTTTCTTTAGCTTATTCTTTTGCTTAGTCAGGGTGGTCTTGTTTCTTCTTCGTATGTCAATTCTGCACTTGTTCCTTCGCCACCACTGTCACTTGACTCTGAGCTTTCAAAATCTTCAAGAATGATATAAGTCCAGTCAGGACCCTTGAATTTGTTATTCACAAGTTTCAGTCTTTTGCTTTTTCTTTTCGCTGACTTTTTCTCTTGATCAGTTTGACTTGTTACTTCAGGTACTTGGTCTGGATCTTCACTTCTGGTTGTTATGTGGTACTTTACTCTTTTAATGACACTCGGCCAATGATCTCCTTTTCTTGTTTTCTTTGTTTGCACTGTCTCTTGATCTTCGCTTTCAGAAATCTTTTTAATTTCACTGCTTAGCACTGTTTCGTGTTCTTCAATTACTGTGTTTCTTATTTGCTCCTTTTCAGGTCTAATTGGTTTCTCTGGAACAGCTCCGCTGTGAGTTTCCAATAACTGATCTTGTTCTTTATTTATTTCTTCAAGTTCATGTTTTTCAAGGTTTTTTTCTTCTGTGTACTCTTCTTGATCTAACTTGTTCTGATCAGGGCTTATTGCACTGTGAACTTCTGCAGCCTGACCGGATTCTTCTAGATCTGTCTGTCCCTGTTCAAAGTCTATTAGGTTTTCACTGTTTTGAGTCCAATTTTCTTTCCCTATCTGACCTTGCTCAGGTTCTCTTATTGTCTTTTCTTCTTGTACCTGAACTGCTTCTTCTTCACCTATCTGATCTTCTTCAATTTCTTCCAATTTCGCTTGACTTCTTGTTCTGTGGTATACTTCAGCAACTTCTACCACTGGTATCCAATCCTGACTTGTGCTCGGTTGTTTTTCTTCAGCTTTTCTTGAATCTCGAGCCTGAGATTCCTCTGCTGGGCAACCTTCAGCTTCCTCAGTGATTGATGCTGTCTGAGGATTTTCTTCTTCAGGATCTGGCACTCTTTTGGTGTGCCTTACGTGAATCCAATTAGGAAATCCGGCACACTTCACTGCTGTATTCGTTGTCAGTATGACTTGACACGGTCTGCCCCATCTAGGTGATAGACACGTTTCTCTGGTGTGATTCTTCACTACCACCCAATCACCAGGATTCAGATCATGTTCTTGTTCAGGCTGCCTGGAAACTGCGTCTTCTCCAACCTGATGAGAGACAGAACGCACTAGGTCAGCCAATCCTTTGCAATAGTCCAGAACCATATCATCAGATATATTCACCAGTTTGTTTGTGGGAACATGTGTTTGTCTCATTGCTCTTCCCATCATTATTTCATGTGGGCTCAATCCTGTGTTTCTGTCAGGTATACTTCTGAGTCCCATTAAAATGAGTGGCAATGCATCTGGCCACTCTAATGATGTTGATGCACACATTTTTCCCAGTCTTGACTTTATAGTGCCATTCAATTGTTCAACCACTCCAGAAGCTTCTGGACGATATGCACAGTGCAGTTTCTGTTTGATTTGAAATGCTTCACAGATTATTTGGATCACTTCACTGTTAAAATGTTTTCCTCTATCTGATTCCAAAGTTACTGGGAAACCAAATCTAGGAATGAGTTCTCGTAGCAACAACTTTGCAACTGTAATGCTGTCATTTCTCCTAGTAGGGTAAGCCTCCACCCACTTTGAAAACAGGCACACTATGACTAGTACATATTTCAGCCCTCTACATGGTGGTAACATTTTATTTGTGATTTTAATATTTTCTTCTTGCACTTTTATTAGTTCGTAAACTTGAGCATGGGTTGGTGACTTGCAACTCGAGAGACGATGGTTCTGCGCATGTATCCTGTGTGCCTGCCAAGTGAAGTCAACTTGGACGTCTCCCAAGGCCATGACCCATTGGCCGAAGATGCTGTACTTTATGTTTCCTGTGGACAAAATGATACTTTTCCCCTGTAAAATGTATAACATTTGTCGTGAGACGGGTGGGAAATAAAGCGAATGTATGAAATCAAACTAAAGTCTCATAAATGGACCCTCTGCCTTTCCAATTTTCCCAAATCCAATTACTGTCTTCCTCCCCGGATTATGCATCTGGCAAGTCAGACATCTCTGGCAAAGACTCTCTGCAACAGCCCTGAATTTGAGATTGTACCAATTTTTTCTGAACAGCCTAATCATTGCATCTCTCCCTATGTGTGAGTCTCCATGGTGCATTCTAGCCATTTGTGAGAGTAAACAGTCTGGCATGACTGGTCTGCCATCAGCACTGATCCACACTTCATCCTCTCCTCTTTGGGAGCAACCCACTTTGATCCACAAATTCTTCTCACTTTCATCAACCTCATCTTGCAATTTCTTGACGTCATTCCAAGTTTCAGGTGGCATATACAGCATAAGTTGGCAGCTGATTCCCATTCTTTCCACCCTCTTATTGACTGACATTCTGGCTTTGGCACAATGTTGAGCCACCAGATCCGCATATCTGTTGCCGACTACCACCCAGTCATCTCCTGCCTGGTGTGCGGCACATTTCACCACAGCCAACTCTTTTGGTGCTTGTATTGCTTCTAGCAAATCCCTTACAAATTGACCATTTTTAATGGGGGATCCTGAAGAAGTCATGAAATCCCTCTGCATCCACAGTTGGCCAAAATCATGCACAACCCCGTAACCATATTGGCTATCTGTAAATATGGTCACTCTCTGATTCCTCCCAATTTTGCATGCTTTTATCAACGCAATCAATTGAGCTACTTGTGCAGATTTGACTCCTGGTAAATAGGATGCTTCAATTATTCCAGTTAATTCACATACCGCATAGGCAGCAGTTAGTTTACCATCTTCATGTCTTTGACATGAACCATCGACAAATAGCTCCCTGTCTGGCTTTTTTAGAGGCTGTTCCTCTATATCTGGGCGTGGTTTTGTGCATAATTCGGTAATTTGTATACAATCATGTTCATCGTCTTCATCGTCTTTTATTCTCTCATGATATGGGTTTGGTAGTAAGGTTGCTGGATTTATTATAGTACACCTTACCATGCTCACATTTTCAGCACCCATTATTATTCTTTCATATTTAGTCAGCCGACTAGGAGTAAGATGCTGAGTTCGGATTCTTGTCAAGAGAATGACAACTGCATGTGGAACATACACCTTTACAGGATGTCCCATCACAATTGACTCACTTTGTTCAATACTCAAACAAGTAGCCGCCACTGCTTTTAGGCATCCTGGCAACGCGGCTGCTACTGGGTCCAATGTAGCAGAGAAATAGGCTATAGGACGTCTTTCTAGTCCATGTCTCTGAGTTAAGACAGAAAGTGCACAATTTTCTCACTCATGACAGAACAATGCAAATTCTCTTTTATAATCAGGCATGCCTAAGGCAGGTGCTGAACATAGGGCATTTCTCAATTTTACAAAGGCTTCTACACTTTCATCCTCCTACTCAACAGGGTCCTTTGCTTTCTTTTTCGTCATGTTAATTAATGGTTTAGCTAACACGGAAAATCCTGGTATCCTTTGTCGGCAGTAACCCACTATTCCTAAGAACATTCTCACTTGTCTTTGGGTTACAGGCATTTGCATTTTCTTTATCAATTTTACCCTTTCAGCTGTTACTCTTCTTTTTCCTCTCTCAATTTGGTGTCCCAGATACTTAACAGCTGTTGTACAGAATTGCAATTTTTCAGGTGAGACTTTATGCCCTTCTTCTGCCAAAAGATTTAATAATGCTATGGAATCAACAACACAGTCCTCTCTGGTGGTCGATGCCACCATAAGTCGTCGATATATTGGACTAAGACTGAACTTCCTGGCATCACTAGTTTTTCTAGGCACTTTTTCAGTATCTGGTTGAAAATAGAAGGACTTTCTGTGTACCCCTGAGGAACACGATTCCACACATAGACCTTGTTCTCAAATTTAAATGAGAAAAGATACTGGCTGTCTGGATGTAATGGTATTGAAAAGAACGCTTGACACAAATCAATTACTGTGAACCATCCTGCATTCCAAGGGATCTGGTATAGAATTACTGCAGGATTTGGCACTATGGGACAACATGGTTCCACAATCTTATTTATTTTTCTCAGGTCCTGAACAATCCTATATTTTCCACTAGGCTTCTTTAACCCCATTATGGGTGAATTACATGGGCTACTCATGACTTCTTTTAGGATGTTTTGTTCTACCATTCGATTTATTTCTTCAACGACTCCTGCTTTTACTTCTGCACTCATTTTGTACTGTCTGGTATTTGGGAAAATTGCACCTTCTTTTACAGTAATCTTAACTGGATCTATTTTAGCCATAAGTCCTACTTCTTTTCCGCTGAAATCCCATACTATGGGGTTTACTGTACCCTTTAATTCTTCTGGCAACTCATCTCTTGTTATTAACGAGAACATCTCGTCTACTTCTGTACCTTGTTTTGCAATCATAATTTTATATACATGATCTTCATCTGGTGTTTGTACTGCCACACCATCCGGTGTGCAGAAAATTGTACAATTCATTTTGCACAACAAATCCCTACCTAATAAGTTCACTGGGCTAGAATCACACACTACAAACTGATGCATTTCTCTAAAGTTTCATATTTTAACTTCCATTGGTTCGGTAAGAGGTGTTCTAATTCTTTGATTAGCTACCCCTACTACTTGGATATCTTCACCAGAGAGAGGAAGGTCTGGGATGTCTGCTGATCTCACAGTAGACCTGGTAGCACCAGTGTCCAAAAGGAAAGTAATATCATTACCTTTCACATTCCCTTCAACATATGGACCAGACTGATCTACCTGTAAGGATGCGCCAAGTACGCACTCCTTCTCCCCCTCTCCTAGGCACCATCATGGACTGTATTGACAGAAATCGTCCTGTAAAAGAAATTGTGATGTCATATAATCATTCTTACCACTTCCTCCTTGATATCCGATGTCTGTACCATGCTTTGCTCTGCTTACATTACCCTGAATAGGTGCAGGTGGCAACTGACTCTGAGTATTTACACCCTGCTGTGAGTCATTTTGCGTCTGTGGATTTAAATTTTGATTTGGGCCATTATTATTCCGAATCTTTTTACATTCATCCTTCCAATGCCCCAATTTTCCGCACCCATGACAAGGAAATTTCTTTTTAGTTTCTTCTCTACTCATTCGTCCTCTAAACTTCCCACCATTCCCAGCATCACCATTCGTTCCAGAATCTTTTCCTTGATTTTCACTCGGATTTTCCAAATTAATTCCCTGTTTCTCAGCCATTTTCACCTGAGCCCACATTACTTTTTCCTGCAATTTCTTGTGTCTATCCTCAATATCGTCTCCACAATATTTTGCATACTTCAAGATTTCGTCGATAGGTTTCCCTTGCCAACACAACATGTGCTGCTTAATCATCTGACAAATTTCTGGCTTTAGACCATAAACAAATCGATACACAAACTGACTCATGTTCTTGTCTCCAATGTCCTCAAATCCACTATACTGTTTAAATACCTGCAATAGACGCTCATAGTAAGAATGTACTGATTCATTAGCTTCTTGGGTAGTTCGATCTATTTTTACCCAATCTGTTTCTTTCGGTGGTATTTTCCCTTTCAGGTAAGTTATCACTTGCTGATACTTTTTCATCACATCATTTGACGGGGCACCTGTCTTCGGATCTCTAGGATATTCATCACTAGGCCAATCGACTGTAATTTTACAATCTGTCCACAAATCGGCAGGTACCACTATGTCAAACAAACCATCTAAGTCTTTTAACAATACCTTTGACACCTTCACAAACCTATCAACCTGCTTGTACCACTCAATTGGTTTTTCTCTCAATTTTGGAAAATCATTCGTAAATGACAAAATATCCTGTCTGCTCCATGGGACATGTACATATCCTCCTCCCGCAACTTCTCGCATCGGATACATTTGGTCTGCTTTCCCTGTTTCCTTCATCACATATTCTGATGCTGTTCTACTTGTTCGTGCTTCTTCCTTTTTCTTGGCCCACCTAGTTTTCCATTTATCTAGGTCTCCCCATTTTTGCAAAACTAACATTAATTCTCTTATTTGTAATCTTCTTCCAGAGGCATTCATATTTTCTAAATCTTTGTCTGAAAATTCTGCTCTATAGGGTTTCTGTAGTACTTTTGATCTCCCTATTTCTATTCCCATCTGTAGTGCTAAATTGGATAATTTTTCATGGAATATGCTTATATTTTTAGTGATACTTCAACACAGGAACAATAATTCTTCTTCATCATAGGTATTTAAGCGTTCTAGTCCTACATTTCCTGCTATTATTTCTTCTAATTCGACTTTCAATTTATGAATGTCCATTATTTTCGGAGGTGTGCACTGTTTAACTGACCCTTGTACCCATCTTTCTAGATCTTCAGGTGTTACTATGGTGGCACTTTTTGCTCCCGATGAAGTTATTAAACTTACATCTTTTGAACATCCAGGTACATCTTTTCTGGGAGTGCTATTTACAGAACCTCGAATAGGCAAGTCCATGAGTGATATTGTGGATTCACAGTCACTAAATTGATCCTCAATTATAACTGGAGCTTCAGGTTTGGGATTATTCACAGCAGTAGGTGTAAGTATCGGTGGAGGACAATTTCCCTGAGTACCATATAATGGAACTACTGGACCAATTGTTACTGGTATGGTCAACGAATCAGGATGCACTTTTATCTGGGTTATTTTCTGAATTAATTCTGCTCTGGTCTTTTCTAGGGCTTCTTTTTCTTTGTCATGAAGTATTCTACTCGGGGTGAATTCATGCATTACCTGTGGCACTAATGGAGTTTTTGGTGGTGCACTTGGGGTGCATCCACTTGTCCCTTCCTGATATGGTGGGGGATTTCTTAACATTTCCTCCATAAATTCGTCTTCAGACTCCTCATTTCTCATTAATGTTTTGTCTTTTCTGTGCACTTACTTCCTAATTTCTCCTCTGCTGAGAACAATGGATATAATCCTTCTGTAATCATTGCCCTTCTCCATTGTTTCATCTGACCCTAGACTCACGTAGATATCTGGGAAAAAATCCTGGATAACTCCTATTACTTCTAGATCTATCCCGCTCAAATGCCTCGGTTTCCCATTCTTCTAGAGCTTCGTACTGGGTTAATCTAGGTCTGGGTTCTAAGTCATTCATCCTCAATCTCAAGTTTTGAAGAATTCTTCCATTGAACGTGCCATTCTCGGGAAACGCTAGTATTCCATCATTTTTGGTATATTCTATCCAATTCTCCATCCACACACAAGTATGATAACCTCTCTCCATCATCATGAATGAAGCGGGCGTTTTAGCTGGTGGAATAATAATTCCTTCTCTAGTTTTGATTGGTTTGTCCTTTTTAAAATAATTCTTGATCTTTTGTAAAAATGACATTTTTCTCCTTTCTCTGTACATCTTGGGTAAGTACCGATGTATAAAATTATATTCTGCAAAGCCAAAATATCTCCTATCCGGACGAATTCCTGTTAAAGTCGGATCGCGTTTTAACATGCAATCCTTATCCACTAAGAATTTTGCTTCTAAAATCTCGACCAATCAAATGTCTGCTATCTTTTATTTCCGAGCCAATCCTTGCGCGGCCTTTTGGTGACGTTTCTCTGTCAACCCCTCCTTTACAATCTGCTCTTTTCTGTCCTTGCTGGTTTTACCCATCCCAGCGCGGCACCTGTGACGTCAGTACTACTCCTGACTACTAACCCCTCCTTTACAAGGGTCTTTCCTCACCCGCGGATTCAACCAATCTCAGCGCGGTGTTTTGTGACGTCAGCTCCCTCTCCGGCAACTGACCCTCCCTTTACAAAAATGTACGCAAACTTATTTTCTCTATAAATCTTAATTAAATTTCAGTAACAACATAAAACATTCGCTATCGTGCCAGTTTCTTCTAAATTCGAAAAAGATAGTTTCTTCCACACTTTAGTAAAACCTTTCCGTTTACTAACACATACACTACGAGTAAAACACTTCCGTCTACTCTTCACACAAGCTCCAGAAGTACCTGTTACTTCTCCAATGTTACCCTTTCTAGGTGATATAACATCAAATTTTCATCAGCGTACCCTTTTGCTATTACTCACACGCATAGAGTCCCTAACGAGTACTGAAAGTCCTGCTTAACTTCTCAGTACTATTTCTGCCTGACAGATAACCTCACTGCAGTATGGCTTCCACTTGCCACCCGCTATTCTTTTTACCCCGGGGTATTCTGGACAACATAAAACAAACTCAATATTTAAGCGGATGTTAGTTCATAAAAATACAAATAAAAATTCTCATTACCCAATTAACAAAGAGTAACCATCCTCTGATAACCAGAAAACTGATCCAGCGCGATATTAGCAAACAGCATTCATACACTAGATACTCACTTGGGCCCGTACATTCATACTACGCTAATACTTATGCTGGGTTTATCAGTTGTTACTCTCTATCAAAATCCCTGCTACCAATTACCTTCTGATTGAAGAGTAATGACTTACCAATGAATCCTTTGCTAATTGGGAAGTTTAAAATGAGTGACATTCATTATAGTACATAATCCTGAAATAATGACTGAGTCAGGAAGTTTTAAAATGTTTATCTAAAGATTTAGCAGAGTAAAATACAGAACCACATGGTACTTAATCGCAATACCCAAGATTAAGCATAGAAATGATTATTGCTAATCAATGACGGTGTTTAAGAAGAGAAGAAGATAGAGACAGCAGCGCAACTAAAGGTTGCATTATATTTACCTAAGTGCGAGAACCAAAACCCCTTAGCCAAGGAGTTGGAAAGAATAGGACCCAGGAAGGATGAAGAGCAAAGACTTCTTCACGAATCAGGACAGGACCGGTGACCTCTCTTCAACGACGCCTGCGTCGTTCCCCTCTCTGATACTCGACTTCTCCTCTATTCTCCCGTGCCTTCCTTCTAATGGACTCCGCCGCCCCCTCCTCAGGACCTCTTCTGGACAGGGATTCAGTCAGCAACCGATCAGCATGGCAGTCTGGAGCTAAGAGCACTCTGGCAGCATGGACGCCTGTTCTTCGTGAACGCATGCTCTAACTAATTAACTAATGCTATATTCTATTATACCCTTCTACGCCCATGTACCTCCCCTTAATGTTGCTAAAATATGGGGCCACTACTTCTGATTGGACAGGGACAGGGGGTGGATTCTCGCACCATATCGATTTGGCCTAAATTGTAAAGCCTATTGTCTTTACGTTCCCACCCCTTCAAATTAGTACATTCGCTTTATTTCCCACCCGTCTCACGACAAATGTTATACATTTTACAGGGGAAAAGTATCATTTTGTCCACAGGAAACATAAAGTACAGCATCTTCGGCCAATGGGTCATGGCCTTGGGAGACGTCCAAGTTGACTTCACTTGGCAGGCACACAGGATACATGCGCAGAACCATCGTCTCTCGAGTTGCAAGTCACCAACCCAGGCCCAAGTTTACGAACTAATAAAAGTGCAAGAAGAAAATATTAAAATCACAAATAAAATGTTTCACTGTATGCCCACTTTTCCTACTCTATTCCCAATTAATTATAATACTGTCCTGCATTAGTAGCGTTAAGAAAACGACAATTTAATAATGACATGAGAGCAAGCTGAAGCATGTGAAAACATCAAGCAGCCATTTTAATGCATACTGCGCAGAAGCAGAAGTTTCCCACCAAGCAAAGAAAGACGTCACACCATGTGATCAGGTTGCGACATGCGCAGTGAGGTTCCCGCGCTTTAGCGGCCATTTTGGATTACAGACAAGCGTTATTCCTTAGTAAAACACATATGCAAGCTTCTCTTCCCTTTGTGTATTGTATGCAAAGGTTAGTATTAACAATACAATTTTAATAAATTAATACTATGAGGAGGATTGCGTACAAGCAAGTTTCATTTATGAAACCTTGCTCCATCACTAGAATGACGCTGGTTCAATAAATGCTTTTTGAAAACGTCCCCATCGTTTATTCTGTATATCTCTCTGAGAAGAAGTGAGCACGAGTGACTGAGCAAAAGTACTGTACTGTTTCCATGATCCCTGAAGGATCAAGGGTTGTCATGTTCGATAGTTGCCAGAAACTATTTGCTCCTTGGTAAGGTTAGGGGGCTTATAGTGGCACTGTGAGCTAGCTGGTCTAAATGCTAACATACCCTTTTGGGGTGTCTAGAATCAGTCTGGACACCAATCCCTTAGCTTATGTTGTCTAAACGTGCAGATCCTATATAGATTTATAGGAACTATGCGACAGTAAATTGCATTTATATAGCGTTTACTACCCCTGACGAGGCGCCAAAGCACTTTTCGACGAGTAGCATGCTACTCTGGAACCCAAAAAGGATTAGTGGTGAATTAGTATAGGAAAATAGGAAATTAATTTGAGGGGTGGACATGTGAGTCTGTTATTTGTGTTGAAAAGGATAGTGGAGGGATAGAAGAGGGAGGAGTTTGCATTTATATAGCTCCTGGTACCACTGATGAGGCATCAAAGCGCTTTTCGGTGATTAGCATGCTACTCCGGAACCCAAACAGGATTAGTGATGAATTACTATAGGGAAATATGAAATTAATTTGAGCGGTGGACATGTGAGTCTGTTAGTTGGATTGAAAAGGATAGAGGAGAGAGGGGTCTAGAAACTGTGTATTTGAAGATCATAGCAGCAGGAAGAGGTTTGGAAGAAGTAGGGGAAAAGAGTCAGAGGGAAGGGTGTAGAAAGGCTTGTTTGTGAGATCTGAATATTAAAAGAGGTTTGAGATGATGCAAGGGAGGGGTAGAGGAGGAACGAATCTAGAAAGGGTCTTTTTGGGGATCATAGTAGTCAGAGAGTGGAGTTAGAGGATATACTGAGAGAGGTATAGGGTGAAAAATAGGGTAGTGCATTGAAGAGACTAGTAGATTGAGGTTTGGGATGAGTCAGAGTTGAGGTAGAGGATATATTGAGAAAGGTATGGGGTGAGATATAGGTTAGTGCATTGGAGATGCTGAATTAGGAGTAAAGTAATAAATATAAAGATACATAAATACATGGAAGGTGTGTATGTATGTATGTCAGCATCTAATATATATCCATGAAAGATTAGGAATCTTACAGTGCAAAAGACGATATTTATTAAATTACAACTGCCACTCAGAAACGAACAGCCAACTTCATTACTGCAAGTTTAGGTTTTTCTCGTCACAGTCCTTACGGAGTGAAAGCAGGAAAGGGTCGAGGAAGACAGAGAAGGGGGTAATTACATGATCCAGTGATCTTGGGGCAGAAGAACCATTCGGTCTGTGAAGGGGGGGGTCAAGTTTCGAAGTCACACAACCTTACCCTCTTTAAAAAGTCACATTAAACGCTAATACACTATCAGAATAAAGGACACCCAGCACGCCTAACATAACGTCTAATGTCATCATAAGCACCCTTGACTCTGCTTTCCTCTAAAGTCTTTCTGAATGCCACAGTTACAGTAAAAGGAATTATCTCCGCTCCACATGATGTTAGCAGTTAAACGCAGTCACCACTTTTACACCACAAAGTATGCAGTTACCTGAGTCCCTTTTTCTGGCTCGGGCAGACCCAGTAGTATGGCTCTAATGCCTTCTTGCACAGAATCCTGAAGCCGCTCCATGGGGGATGCATTGGGAGCCACAGCGTGGCTTTCTAGAGCAAGCAGAAGAAAAGAAGCAGGTGGCGGAGAAGGAGGTCAGTGCAGTGAGCAAATCTCTGTCAAGACAGTTCAGGAATCATGCTATTACCGTTCGTGAGGGTGACCCCAGCACCAGTCTACCTCCCAAGGAGCAATTTGCCCGCTCAATGATGAAACCGGCCGAGAACTTGTCCTGGGGGATTATTCGTTGATGCCAGGTAGAAAGGAACCACAGCCCACCCCTCCTACAGGGAACCCCACGAATCTCAGGCTGTTTCTTCACGAGCGATTTTCCGCATAGTCTATCCGCCACAGCACATCCTTAGTTATTGTGCGAGTCTCTGCTGCTTCTTTATGAAGTTCTTGAACCGTGTCCTCCAGTTCTGAGATCCTTCTTTCAGTGGGCGTGACCCTCTCTGCCACATTGCGGAGGGCTTGGCATAGGAGGGACACCTCTGACCGAACCTCACCACCCTCCCCACCAGTGCCTCACGGGAGGCTTGGATTGCCATGAGGAGGGCCGCATTATCCAGCATGGGTTGTTGGAGTTCCTCCGGTGGAGGATTAATAGCCTTGATGCAGGGGCCTGGGTTCCTTGTCCTTGGCCATTGTTTGCTTGCTTGGTCACATAAAGAAATGTCCCACTGTACAGGGCAGTAAACACAAGCTGACGGGAGGTTTATGACAAGCACCACAAAGGTCACTGCACCCACTGGCCCGAGAAGGTGTCCACTGGTGAGTTGTCAGGCAGTCTTTGCAGTCAATGGAAAGAAGAGGACAGATCCAGGTGTGTCATATAGATCACCTAAAAACGGATGGCCATAGTGAGCCTCCAAGTGTGCAAGCAATTGGGCCCCCACCTCCTTGGTCATGAAGGAGGTGGCTCTACTTCCCACAGGGCAAGAAGCCTGGGCCCTCGAAGTTGAATCCAATGGCACAGTGAGCACCGGACCCACCTCTGGGCATACCCTTCCCACTTAAGCGACAAAAACAAAAAGAACAAATGATGGATGGGTTCCATGGTCACTGTGCCATTGGATTCAAGCTAGCCTGGCTGATGAGGAGTGATACCCTGAAACCGATCCCAGGATGCTTGTTTCCGGTCCAGGGAGGACCTGGCCTGGCAGTTCGGGCCGACTGTTCCCATGGGGAGCAGGGTGATTGAATATGGCTGGGTCCAAACTGGGGTGGTGTGTTGAGCAAAAAAATAATGGATTAAACCCAGGTCTGTGACTGGGTGTGAATGTTTGATTTGTTCAGCATTTCGTCAATCATTTGTTCTTTTTGCACGGCATCCACATGATCCCTGACAGAGGAGACAGGCCAGCCCTCATTTTCCTGGACCTCCCTGCAGCATTTGACACAGTCTTATACCTCATCTCCATCATGCATCTGCACGAGTTTGGCATCCAAGGACCCACTCTTCTCTGGATATGCTCCTTCCTAACGGATAGAACACAAGCTGTAAGCATTGTACCTTATTCCTCGGAAGCCCACAAAATCATCTGTGGAATGCCTCAAGGTTCATTGCTCAGCCCCACCCTCTTCAATGCATACATAATCCCTCCAGCCAATGTCATCCACAAACATGACATCAACATCCTCTGCTATACAGACGACACACAACTCATACTTTCTCTCAGGGACAAGACTCCAAGTTCACTGCCCTCATGTCCAAAGTCGCTAACTGGATGAAAGGCAATAGTCTCAAGTTCAGCACCGACAAGACAAAATTAGTGATATCTGGCAAGAATGCCTCATCATGGGAGTCCAACTGGTAGGGCTGGACGTACTCTGACCCACACCCAGAAACCACGCCAGGAACCTCGGAATAATAATCAGCAGCAAACTGGACATGACATGCTGGTCTCCATCTTTCCCCTACACACACACACAGGGGCTTATTTACAAGCCCCTTGCACCGCTGGTACGTCAATTTTTCCCATATTTAAATGATGCACCAGCGGTGCAAAAGGCTTGCAAATAAGCCCCACAGTTTTGTTGCAGTAAGGAAGCTGACTGGCTCAACTGTCTGGGAATGGGGTGCAGCTGCCTCCCGATCTCTGCTTGCTCCTGAGCTGCTGACTCCCACATCTTCTGTTTTTTACTGGCTCCTCCACATTCTGCTCTCTGCCCCTCTCCCCCTTGCTTCCCAAGCCCAAGGGCCTACAAGGGGGCCCTGAAGGTAAAACAGTTTTTCCCATGCACAGTTCAAGCTGTTAACACGCATCTGGCTGCAACCTGGCCCATGGACCTATGGAATGGTGGCCACCAAACGTCATGGAGCCATATTTGATGAGACAAACATGTGTATGCTGCTTTTGAGTCATCACACCTTGCAAACCATAGAACGTCTGAAAAGCCAAGATTGACTTTATCATGATATTGTTTTATAACTATATGGATAATGGAGGGTAGGGGAACTTCAGCCAGAAGACGGACAAATGCAATAGCTGCTGGTCATGGTCAGGCTTGAGGACTCAGTCCTGGAGGATATGTCCATAGGTAGACATTTCCAGTACTTTAGTAATGAGGTGCAGTTGTATAGTAGGAAATCTTTAATGATTATGAGGAGAAGACAGGTGCTCAGCCACTGTAGATTCCTGAAAGCAGCAGGCAGTGCTTAATTTGTAAAATAATGAGTGCCAGTGCCCCAAGTGCTGCTCAGAAGCCGGCGGCCAGTGCTATTAAATGTCAGTTCACTGAATACCAAGGCTGCATAGTCTTCAAGCCACCTCATGCCTCTTTAATCTGCTACCACACACTCCCTGCCCCTTTACCTCACTCTTTTATTTTTTAGTCCTCTTTCGCCTCAGACCGCAATGAACAAACGAGCCGCCCGTACCAAAACTCAATACTGAAAAAAAAAAAGTAGGTTATCGGATAGGGACCAGGAGGAGCACCCTGCCTACTGGTACCACAACAGGCTCGAATGACACTCACCCCAGAGTAGAGGGGGTGGTCGCTCTTCCAATCAACCCAGGTAAACCTGGCGACTACTAGCGTTGGCGTGTCGGGGGAGGAAGGAAACTGGAAGGGCCAAACATAGTCGGAAGAGTTCCAAAGAGGCATAATCTTAGGACCCACAAATCCTTTTAAGAGTGATTGAACAATTGGATAGTTAGATGATAAAGCTTGAATATGATTGAAATAAGGGGAGGGGGGGCATATGTCTCACCAGACTAAGAATTGGACCATCTTAACAAAAAGTCCCAAAATGCTTTCTTTTTCCTGCCCTGAGTTCTACGCAAATCCATCCTAGATATCTCAAACAGTGAGGCTAACCACTCAGAATGCTGGGGGGCGGGGGTGTGGCTTCTACCCATCTTTTACATATTTGCCTCCTAGCTAGCAGCATAGCATAAAACAGGAAGGATCTGGCGGGACCTGTGATATTGTTAGATATGCCAAAATTTATCAAAGCCAAGTTTATTTGGATCGGCAGGCCTAGAATATCCGCCACAGAATTCCCTACTCCTTCCCAAAATTCTGCTATGACCGAACACTCCTTGAACATGTGTATGTCAGAGGCTCCCACCAAATCACATTTCCTACAACTAACTGGAGGCCCCTTTGACTTTTTAGTCAGCCTCAACAGAGATAGGTAAGGCCTATGAACCGTGAACAGATGATTCCTCTTGAGCCAAGCTGGTCTTACAATGGCAAACAAGATCTTAAACGAAGTTTGCCACAAATGCTCCCACTGTTCGTTTGGTAAAGAGTCCCCCCACAAATCTTCGGCCAATTTAAATTCTCCGTCTACGGCCTCCTCGTTGATCCAATACCAGTAGGAGACCTCCTTCCTCCCAACCGGTCTTGCCATTAACTGCTCCTCCAAGATGTTTCCTCTGCCAATGGGTATTTTCAAGTTTTGGGACCAACTCTGCAGCTGAATATATTTAAACCTGGAGAGTCCGGCTTCGACCCTGCTGCATAATGATACCCATGATATAAGCGCGCCCTCATGGGCCAAGTCCCCCCACACCTTCAGTCCAGCTGCTCTAAGAGGTAATGCCAGCTTGTCCTTCAAGCAGTCTGGTGCGCCTGGGGAGTCCCAGAGAGGGGCCAAGCTAGAGAAGTAATTAAGCCCCGTAAGCCGGTTAAGACTGGCCCACATTTTAGCCATTGCTTGCAGAACTTTCAGCTTAACCTTTTTGAAGAATTTTGGTTCTCCAAATTTAAACAAAAAACTCTCCTGGGATAAGCTATCACCCCTAAGCATTTCAGAAAACATGGCCCGACCCCTGTGCTTGCTGGAGTTTTTAACAACATCCTAGAATGTGATAGTTGGAAAGCCCATCCATAATACTGCAGGTCCGGCAAGGCCAGTCCACTCTTTTCCCTCCTGCGCCTCAACTTCTTCCAGGCTATTCTACTAGACCTATATGCCCAGACAAGCGAATTAATGGCCTGCTGAAGCACCACCATCTTAACCAAGTTAACCCTCCCGAGAATAGTTAAAGGGAGATGAGCCCAGGACTTCATAAGCTTCTGAAACTCCGTTGAGACACTTCCTAAATTGGTCCCTGCGATCTTGTCGATGTCCTGACTATTCAAACCCCTATATACCGCATACTGCACTTGGTATGGTGCTGACCCCCCGCAAGATTCCAAGTCATGACCTCTGTTTTCTCGTCATTACCTCATAACCAGATATCCGTCCGAAATCCTGTGCCAACCTTATAACTGCAGGCAGGGTCGTGGCGAGGTCTGCAGAGAGAATCAAAATATCGTCCACATACCGGGCCACCCTCCTCTCCCAAGCCCCGTACTTGAATGACAAAATACTAGACTCCTCTCTCAACCGCTGAGCAAAAGGCTCAATATACAAGTCGAAGAGGAGAGGAGAAAGAGGGCAGCCCTGCCTGGTCCCCCTGGTAATCTTAAAAGGTCTAGTCAAGTTGCCGTTAACCAGAAGTGTGGCCGACGGGTTTTGATAAATCAGCTGGATAGCTCGACAGAACTTCCTGCCCAAGTTGAATGTCTCCATGACTGCCGACAGGTAAACCCAGTTGACCCTGTCGAAGGCTTTGGTGGCATCAAGCGTCATAGCTGCGAGAGGGAGCGAGTAGGTAGTGGCGAGATCTATTGCACCCATAAAATCGTAGGTGAGGTCAGATAGATTCCTACCTTTAACAAAACCCTTCTGATCAGAGTGAAGCATATCTCCTGCGACTGAACCCAGCCTGGCCACCAAAATCCCGGCAAAGATTTTATAATCAGCATTCAACAACGAGATGGGCCTATAAGACCCACAACTCGCTGGATTCTTACCAGTTTTCAAAATCAGGGTGATTGTGGCCTCTCCCCAAGAACCTGGAAGCTTTAAGCCTTCTAATATAATCTCATTAAAATGTAATGTCAAAGTCGGAATTATCGCCTCACCCAGGGATCTATAGAGTTCTATAGGGAGCCCATCCGGCCCTGCAGCTTTCCCACCTTTGCAGGCAAGAATAACCTTTTTCACCTCTTCCTGCGAAATATGCTGCTCTAGATCTTCCTGTTGTATAGAACTCAAGGGGGTGAGCATAGCCACTCCATAGCCTCAGTCTTGTCCATGACACAGTCTTCCTGGTACAAATCCTGGAAGACGTCAAAGAAGGTGCCTCCTATCTCTTCATCCGTGGACATAGCAGTGACCCCATCTGGGCCGTCAATTCGTTTAATATGATTACGCAACCTGTCAGACTTAGCTTTCCTTGCCAAGAGTTTGCCTGCACCCTCTCCGTACTCAAAATGGGCGAGCTTACTTGCCTCCCATCTGCTCAAAACCCTAGTTTGAAGAATGGTGTCCAACTGCTCCCTTAATTGACTTAATTTGGCCAGATTCTCTTGATGCCCCTCCGAACCACCCCCCCGATCAAATCCAACTCTACTACCTTCATATCTACCTCCTTCTGTGCCACCTCCTCTCTATATTGTCTATTCCTGAAGCTCACCCTGCTCATAATCAAACCCCTCAAAAAGGCCTTTAAGGAGTCCCAAACCACAGAGGTCGTAGCCGAGCCTAGATTAACCTTCAAAAAACATTCGGTCTCATACGATAAATACTTTGTCTCCTCTGCATCGAGAAGTAGAGTTCGATTGAGAGTCCAGGCTCTGGGATGGTGACCATCCACCAGGTCCAGATCCATCGATACCGCTGAGTGATCAGACAAATGAGGAGTCAAGTATCCGATGTCTTTGACCTTGCCCCTCAGACCATGACTGACCAGAATATAGTCAATTCTTGACATATGGCCATACTTGTTATTGTAGTATGAGACACCTAGCTGATGGCCAGATCTTTCTCTCCAGACATCGCAAAGCCCAGCCTGCGCCATCATAGACTGGAGATACGACGAGACCTTGGGGGGGCCCTAGCTCTACTACTTGCCGACTTGTCCAGTTTAGGATTCAAAACAATCTTAAAGTCCCCAGCCATAATTACCGGGTCTGGGTAGTCCAGGAGATAAAAAAAAATTGTTTTAAGTTAGGAGGGGTCGTCTTGGTTTGGGCCATAATAGCCAACCAAGGTAAGCAAAAAACCCCGAGATAATCACCTTCAGAATTACCCACCTGCCGCATGAGTCCACCAAAGAGTCTATGACACAGGCGTTAGCTTGTTTTTTAAACAATATAGCAACGCCCCTTATATTGGCAGTCTGATTAGAGCAGATCAAAAAATCCACCCATTTTTGTTTTTTAAATATCCCTGTGATCTCTTCCTTAAGGAGGTGAGTTTCCTGAAGGATAATGACTTGCGCAGGGAGTCTTTTATGTATTGCAGAATTTTTGCCCTTCTAGATTTTACGCGCAGGCCATTAACGTTCCAGGACAAAAACTGAATCGGTTTCATGGGGGTTTAAACCCAGAATCTATGCTGCGGTTAAGAGGCAGAAGAAGCCAGCACCAGACCAATTGCAATATATCTAAGGCCAACTGAACGGACCATAAGATGAATGAGGAGATTTTATGTTTCATGCCCCTGTGCCCCCCCGTAACACCACCCCACACCCCCCAACCTCCCATCCCCCCTCCCAACCAAACCCTCCCAGGAGAAACCCCCCCCATTTGCCTGGACAGATGTAGTTCAGATGCTGCACCCCGGAGCTACCCACCCCGTCCCTTGTACACAAATTAGAGAAGGAAAAGAAAAAGAAAAGAAAGGAAAAAAAAAGAAATCAATCAAGAAGAAGTGTGAGCCCAATTCTTTATTTCTACTAACTAAGTGTGACCCAAAAGTTCCCAAAATGATAACTATGTAACTATCTCTATCATGCCCTCTTTAAACAATGCAAAGAACAAGGATTAAGAGATCCTTCTAACATGAACTACCCTATGGATCACAAGGGTGAATCACCTAAACAGGTATCAAACCACCACAGATGGAGTCATCAACTAAGGATCCCCTTTCCCCATAGCTTCCAGCAGCTCATCCACATCCTGTACTGATCTAACATTGTGCATTTTATTTTTGTACATGATTTTCAGAGTTGCTGGAAATTTAAGTTGGGCCACGGCGCCCAGCCTTTTGAAATCGTCCAATTTCCTGCCCAGCTCCCATTGCCTGTGGAGGGTAACTCGGGCAAGGTCGGAGCGGATTTCAAACGAGAAGTCCCTGGCCTTCAGTGATTTACCCTTTAAGGCCATATTGAGAATCTTCTCCTTTAGAGAGTAAGTATGGAAGTTCATAAGAATTTTCTGCGGCTTTGTTCTGTTGGGGTTCCTGCGAAAAGGGTCTCTATGGATTCTCTGAATGTCCTTACTCAAGACCTCGTCTGATTCCTCAAGCTGCAGAGATTCTTTTAAAAGTGTAACGATGTAAGACTTGAGGTCATCCCCTTCACTCCCCTCCGGAACATTCAAAATATGCAAATTGCTCCTTTGAGAGTTATTCTCCAGCATCTCCAGCCTGTCCTGAAGGGCCACCTCCTCCCTCTGAAGGGTCAGAATATCAGCTTTTGCTGCTCCAAGATGGTCTTTTAGCTCTCCGACCGTGTTCTCCAAAGTCTCTGTCCTTGTATTAAGGAGGTCGATTTTCCTCTCCAATGACTCGCAAAAGTTCCTAATCTCTCCCTGATTCGCTGCAGATACTGAGAACCCCTTTTTAATGTCCTCCAAGAGTGTGGAAAAAAGAACCCCCAAAGAGGCCACAAAGGACCCCCCTATTTCATGGTCTTTGGGGCCCTTATCTACCTCTCTGTCATGCACAACTTCCACTCCTTGAGAAGCGCCTTGAGAAGCCCCTTGAAATAGTGAGGCCCCCTCGATACCCTTCCCATTATCTGGAATCCCTGTTATACACTTCTCGCTGGTAGAGATTGAGGTGGTTACCGAGGGCAGAGAACCGCCAGAGGCCTCCATACTATCCAGGGCTGGATTTGAGACAAATTGCCCAGCTGATCCTCTTCTAAGGGCCTCGCCCTGCTTAACAACGTCCAGCACCACAGGAAGAACATTGAAGTATGACCTTAGTGAGGGGGTAATCCTAACTTTGGAATCAAGGGGATTGCTTTTGGCCCTTCCTGCCTTTATGCTCCTGCCTTCAGTAGGAGAGTACTCTGTCATCTCTGAGGTTTGTCTAATATTTAGCATAGGAGGGTAGGTGAGATGGTTAGTGGTGTAGTATGCCATCAATGAGCGGGAAATTGGGGTGGCTATGCGGTATGTGGTGGTGTGATAATACATCGCAGTGGAGTATTTGTGTGACTAGAGCAGCCTGGGATTTTGCTGAGTGTAAAAAAGAATAAGAATGGTTAAAGTGAGTGGTAGTAGCATGATGCATGGGAGCTTACGATAAGAGAGGTGCTTGTTTGATCACTGGGTCGAGTTGCAGTTCAGGGGTCAGTGTTGGTAGGAGAGATGCTGTATATATGACAGCACGATACAAAAGGGGATGATGGACGGAACGTTTGAGCCAATCAAACACTCACCCCCAGTCAACTGACCTGGGTTTAATCCATCATCATTCTTTAGCTCACTCCACCACCCCAGTTCAGACAGAGTGAGCTAAAGAATGATGATGGATTAAACCCAGATCAGTTGACTGGGGGTGAGTGTTTGATTGGCTCAAACGTTCCGTCCATCATCCCCTTTTGTATCGTATATATGACAGCAGCAGATTCACAGTGTGGAGCAAATCACATTTGTGAGTAGAATTACATTAGCAGCCAAGTCACAGTGAGAAGCACTTCATTGTAGGAGCACAATAAAAATAACACAAATAACGACTGTGGATAATACTATATAATAAATAACATGAGTGTGCGATGAACGGAAAATATGCTATTTGATTGTACTTATAGCTCATAATTAGTATATAAATTAAGGTAGTGAAGGACTAAGTGATTGGACGAGTGTGTTATTTAGTGCGTGTTTTTTTAAATATTGCGCAACCAATCACTGGGCGTGATGCACAAAAGTACTTTATATTCGCAAAGCCATTGATGCGAACTATGTGTATGCAAAGTACAAATTTACAATGCACAAATATGCACTGGTATATTATTTTATTTTCAAGGGTATTTATTAAGCTGTTTGTTACTCCATGCTTTTTGACTCAATAGAATAGATTGATCTACTTGGTGGAAGGGGCAGGTAACACATTTAGGCTCTGGTCTTGCCTTGTGCCCAATCTAGATCTTGTACCAGTAATCATCTATTGACGCTCTCAATTAGTGCAACACTTCTGCCTGAGCTCCAGAATATACTCAAGCCTTAGGAGAGAAAACCCAGCAGCAAGCCTTCTGTTTCAAAAGATCCTCTCAAATAAGCCCACAGCATTCTATAAAAAATGCCTGCATATCTATTTGAAGTGACTGTTAGGCCAACTCACCCAGTCGCTGAGGGGAACAGAAAACTTCATTCAAGAGATCTGGTGATTATCCAGAGGGCAGGTCCCTTTTACTGTGATATTACCTGCTGCAAGCCTATTTTGAGCCAGTAGTGGCCGGTGGAGCCACTGGCACTCATTTTTGGGGGACTGGCACTTAGTTTTCCTTATCAGACATTTCCCAAGAGCAAGAGATGGAAAAACATACAACTGGGAAAGGAGAAAGTTAACGATGGGAAAACCATCACAAAGGGAGAAAGCAGGAGCTTGCAAGAGTGAGGTAAAGGGGCAGGGAGTGTGTGGTAGCAGATTAAAGAGGCATGAGGTGGCTTGAAGACTATGCAGCCTTGGTATTCAGTGAACTGACATTTAATAGCACTGGCCGCCGGCCTCTGAGCAGCGCTTGGGGCACTGGCACTCATTATTTTACAAATTAAGCACTGCCTGCTGCTCTTAGGAATATACAGTGGCCGAGCACCTGTCTTCTCCTCATAATCATTAACGGTTTCCTACTATACAACTGCACCTCATTACTAAAGTACTGGAAATGTCTACCTATGGACATATCCTCCAGGACTGAGTCCTCAAGCCTGACCATGACCAGCAGCTATTGCATTTGTCCGTCTTCTGGCTGAAGTTCCCCAACCCTCCATTATCCATATAGTTATAAAACAATATCATGATAAAGTCAATCTTGGCTTTTCAGACGTTCTATGGTTTGCAAGGTGTGATGACTCAAAAGCAGCATACACATGTTTGTCTCATCAAATATGGCTCCATGACGTTTGGTGGCCACCATTCCATAGGTCCATGGGCCAGGTTGCAGCCAGATGCATGTTAACATACTTTTATATGCAGACGACACAGTGTTGTTTGCTAGGACTGCTGTAGATCTCCAAAGACTCTTAAGTGTTTTTATAGATTTTATGGATTCACTTGATCTTGCCACCAATTTTACTAAATCCCATACCATGACAATTGGCACCCAGAAGGCCGTCAGGCATAAGTTTTTCTGCAGGGGGGGCAGAGCTAACTAAAGTCTCAACCTTTCCTTATCTAGGTGTACTGTTTGATGATCGTGGGTCATGGGTTGCACAAAGAATACACAAAAAGAATGTCCTGGCAAGGGCAGTGGGGGCAACCATGGACTTCGCAAAAAGACTAGGGACAAAGCCCATACCTGCTCTATTAAAGGTGTACAGAGAAAAATGTATCGCTATGGCCACTTATGGATGTGATGTGGGGGGGTACAAGGATGTGAGAGATATACAGACGGTGGAGAACAAATTCATGCGTAGGCTTCTTGCTGTCCCTCGCTGCACTCGAGCCTTCAGATTGCATGAAGAGCTTAGAATGGGTTACATCTCTGACCTTATTGCCGTCGCACCTTTATTGCGTTGGTTGAGAATCTGGTCCTGCCCAGCTTCCACCCTAAATCAAATCGTTATAGAGGATTGCACTGCACTTGAGGGGACGTTGGCAACTCCCTGGCTAAGGTATATTATGGAATTGTCAAAGTGGCTAGGTTGCCCTGACTTGTATACCAACTCCAGGCCTCTATGCCCAGTAGACATTAAGAGCATCAAACATCTGTTCATGACAAGACGGCAGGGGGAAAGAGAGGGCTGGGAACTTGCTAAGCCCACAGTGAGAAAATACTTCACACTGAGTTTGAGTCCACATATACAGCCATATTTGTCACTAGTTACCAATGTGCAGCATCGCTTTGTGTTAATCAGATTCAGATTGAATTTCATTCACTGGTTATTAGCCTTTCCTAAAGGCTTTACGTAGCCTGCTGCTCTGAAGCCATGTCCATGTGACAATTTCCCTGAACAGGACACCTTACATTTTACGTTTTTTTGTGAATTTTTTGCCCCTTTACGTAAACAAATTATTCTCCCGCTTCTCAGATCGTGTGGATTTGTTCAAGTAAGGCCTGCACTATGCTCTCCTCCCCCTAAGGTCTGTTTTGCTGTGGCAAGCTTCTTTATAGGGGCCATGAGACATAGGAAGAAGATGCTCATGGCGTAGCCAGACTGAACCCTGTCCAATGCTTTCTGGGAAATGTATATGTCTATTTCTAGTGCTTAGTATGGCTTGGCTATGCGGTGTGCCTACTCCGTCAAAACGCTATCAGTCTTGCACTTTATTTGTCGAATTTTATACTTCGAGTTGTAATTTGTATTCTTTTTTATAGAATGACTTTTTATATTCTTAATTGTTTGCACATATAGTCTTATACTGATTTACTTGGGTCTTATGGATTCTTTATGTAAGCATGGTAATCTTTTTAGCTATTGTATGTACAAATGTTTTTATCTGTGTGCTTTTATGGCCTTTGGTGGCCGAATAAAGAATCTTTGACTGACTGACTATTTGAGTGTAAACAATATCATTACTTTTCCGCACAAATGTAGTTTATCAAAGATAGTCTTGTTAATTATACAACATAAAAGTGTAGTTTTTTGGAGTTGTGAGAAGCGCCATTTTCTATGTTTGGAAGCTCAAGACGCCTTTGCTGCTGATACTGCATCTCACAATTGTACTTAGGGATGATTTAAAGTTAAGCCTGCTCGCCTGAGGTCTTGTAATGCAAAGCAGGCTGTTGCCCTTAGAGTCTGGAATACAGCTGCATGGTGATAATGAAAAAGGTCTCAGTTACAGCCTGTTTCTTCCCTCATTACATTCGAATATATTTTCAACATCGAAGAAAACATATTTTGCTGATTCTTTCATCTTCTTATTGCTAAATTAATATGTAACCATCTCCTGGGCTTACAAACTCGTAGCAGAATATATCTGCTTCATTCAAATGACTTAAACAAGGGACAAAGCATTTCCGTTTGAAAATATCTCCAGGGAAATAGCATATTTTAAATTCACGACTGCATTTTTTTAATCTAATAATATTACCACAGGATTATATGAACAGATTTCAGATGAGTTATATTTTACAAATGCACTTTTGCCTGAAAGACACATTTGCAAATACCAGTATCCCAAAGCATTGATCTTTTTCAATGACGGGACAAAATTGTGTCATCGTCTATTCTGGAGATTATTGTCAATCAGGGGGGTAGCTTCCATTGGTGCAGCAGGTGCAGTGGCACCGGAATTCAGATGCCTGATGGGCCCCCTGAACTCTTGCCATATTCCACAGTTCAAAAGGTGCAAAGGGAGCCCAGTTTCCCCCTTGCCTAAAGGCCCTTGACACACTGGCTACGTAGTGGCGACAGGCACAAGTAAAAGCGGTGGGTGGTGGGGTGAGGCGGGGCAGCGTTTGGCGGTTGAAGTCAACAGACAACAGGATACATAATATTAAATTTAAAAAAAGACACTTACCTTGCGCTCGCTGCATCGCTGAGTCGGCGATGCGGGGAGCGCAAGGTAAGTGGTTTTATTTATTGTTTATTTAAGATTACCTATCCAGTCATCTGTCGAATTCCATCCCGCCTCGCCCCCGCCACACACTGCCCACCGCTCTTACCTGTGCTGGCTGCCACTGTGGCTACGGCACTGCTGTCAATGTAAAACTGAGATTTCATAACAAATTCTCACTGGTTGAAAATTCAAATGGCGGTGTTTTTCAAGATTCTCCTATGACTTCTAACTGTATTACCTTAATTTTTTCGACTGCAGGTTTAATAACCTTAGGATTACCTGTCATATATCTGCCTATTTAGATACTGCTATCATCTCCCACAGTTCCTCTGGCGTAGTCCCAACCTCTAACTGTATCCGACTTACTGTCACTCCAGTCTTTTTTTAACATTTTATAACATCGGAGTATACCGTACATCTCTGAGTGTCATACAGTAACAAAGATAGCACAATCAGCCCTAGTGATATCACTACATAATTAGATAGAGAATAGCAGCAGCCGAGATATAGAGTACATATGCTCAATTAGAACATTGGAATGTTGGGAGCTCCATTGAAAACAATGGAGTAGCTCCAGGCTTATAATGGCTGGTATAAGCCCAGCACTCCAACATTCAAATGTTTGTCTTTTTGTTTCTCCATTTTTAATTTAGAACATTCTACCCTTGTTAAAGATTGCAGGAATCGCTGTTAGCATGAGCTGAAAGCCATTTTGTACTTGGCAGCCATTTTAGTTAGCCATGTGCTCGCCATGTGCTTTCTCCCTCTTCCAGAGTCTTGCACATGCTCAGAGAGGCCTAGCTGGTAGAATGCACCTGCTCCTAGTATACAACTGTCAAGCTATTCTTACTCATGTAAGCAGTTTAGTCTCCCTCCCACTTTGTGGAGCAAGCAAATTTTGTATGCCCATATTAGTCAATAAGCATGCTTGTATGTGCTAGGACCTCCCCTTGATTTTATGCTGACTATATAACAAATGCATATATAAGGACCCTGTTCTCTGCACTCATTAGAATGCCTCCTACAGTGGCCTGCGGGTACCGTAAGATGCAATCTCCCTCATCTGAGGTTAATAAAACATGTTTTTTGATATTACAGCTTCTGTGCCAATCTCTTCTTTGTTGGTCTTAAGGACCAGATGTATCAGTGAACCCCTAAGAAGGTTTTTATTTCTACAAATGGCGCCCGAAAGTGGGACTCATCGGTGCAGCGGCTATCCAAGGGAGTGGTCTTGAAGGGAGACAGGAATCTACTGAGGAGTACAGGACAGGAATCTACTGAGGAGGTACCCTGCGCACGGAGATTGTTTTGTCTTCCAGCCCAGTATATTTCTGGTCTTCCTGCTCTGATCCTCCAAGTGTTTGCCGCTCCCGACTGAGAACTTCTTTGGCGTGAGTATTTTAAAATGACCGTTAGGTCACTCAGAACTTGGCAGTTGGAACCTGGACACCATTTGATTGGTAAGAGCCGTTTTGCGGCACTTGCTGTTGGTTTGATGCCTTTGATTGGTAAGGTAGTTTTAGTAACACTTACTGTGGCTTTGTTTGTATGATTGGCCAATTTTGGAATTTGTTTTGTAATTATATATGCATTGCAATTCATATAGGCAGGTAATGAGGAGATTTTTCTCTAAACTTTGAAAATTTGAACGACACAGATTGTGTTAAGTGTCACTTGGAGTATAATATTATATATGCTATAATATTTTTGGCATGCCTGTTACCAGCACACTTTGTTGAAAGTGTTGCTGTCTTGGAGGTACCGATATGGATTTAGGAAGTACTCAGTTGACTCCCTCAGAGGGGATACCTAAATAGGTTTAGGTATAGTAAAAAGATATTTCTTCCTTGGTGACTAAGTACCCCATGGAACTAAATATGTACATAAAACGGATCCGGATCTGCGCACTTAGTAACATTCATAAGTGGTGATATGCAGAGCGCTTTTTGAGTGTTCTACCAGCCAAAACTGGCGAATTTGACCATGGAACAGTTTTTTGGGCTACTTTTGAGAGCTCTTCTTGTAAATATGACTTACAATTAGTATTTACAAATAGGTTGGTCTTGCGTACACTTTGTAAGCAGTCCTAAGTGTTGATTTGTGGGTTCAATGTGTGTTTAAATGTCTATGTGGGGTTTTTGGTTTGACATTGGTAATACTTGTGTGAGTACTCTGTGTACGAATGGCTAGCTTTAAGCGCGCTGTGTTGTGTCCTTCTGTAACTGTCTGAATGAGCTCAATGAGTTTGTTTATGTTTTTTTGCTGTCATCATTCTGTTATGCAAAATGTCATTTAGTTACTTACATATTAAATAAAAATCCAGAAATAAATTATGTAACATATGCTAAACAGCTGCATGTTACTATTTAAATTGACAGAGTAAGACACTATACATGTGTGCAACTTGCCACAATGCTAAACATAAAATTAGAATTCGTATTCAATAGGATTAAAATAGGCCTCATACAGAGAGAAAAAAAACGAAATTGTGTGTTTTGTAATCAATAGACTTAAATACACAATGTTACAGCCTTTTCCTTAAAATACATTGTATTAGACATTAAAAGGCATGCACATCATTTGAGTGAATTTGGTCGTTGCTGAACTAAATACACATTATAGAAAGATAGATTTGACTGCATTGAAATGCCTCAGTTTTTAAATAGACTGTGACATGCTTTTCTCTCAGCACCCGAGAAAAAAGCTTTCCGACAGCTGTGTTTAAACTAACTAACTAAAAAGAAACCGTTTGACACAGCAAATGGGGATTTAACTCTGTCAGGGTATTTCAAATAATAAAGGGGTTTTTTCCTGAGAAAGGCGTGAAAATTCGACGCCTGCTGACAAACAACAGCTGCATAAATAGCATATGGCTATTCCTGCTCACGGCCACAGACAGGAATGATGTGTCAGCGATATTTTAAGTCAGTGTAAACCTGGTATACAGGCCTGCATTATTTTAAAAGTTTCAAAACACCAGTTTCATTATTTTGGATAACAGAGAACAAAATTGAAAGTAGGGATTTCCTTTCTTAATGCCTTCTTTACATAAGTATATCTATGGTTCCGATGTTAAATGATAACTGTTTTTTTTAAAAAGTGGCGCAGACTTTTCCTGTTTCAAGTAAGGCTTCTGTGCTTAGGGTTATGAATGAATGTGTTTAAATATGATAGGCTATGAATGAAGCTTGCTTTTCCAATGTGGAATCATCAAAATGGTTGGTTTTATTGATAAAAAATAATAATTATTATATGGGAAAATATATTGTTAAAAACAAATGCTTTAAATTCGTTTTCTCATCTTTATAAAGCCTAATCATCATACTGTGAATTCCTAGCATCAAAGTTGAATTTAAGCAGTGCTGTACCGCAATAAGAAGGGAACTTAAATGTGAAATGTCACTTTACCCAGCCGTACAAAACTTGTTTTTATAAGGGTATATCTTATGCATTTCTGATTTCCCATTCCTGGGCTATCTAGAGAACACTCTGGGGGTTCCTATTATGCAAAAATATTGTAGGATATTCATTTTTAAGTGCCCCTACCACCAAAGTCGAAATTGAGCTAAAATTCACAATTTTACAGGCAGTTCTACCACTCAAGGCAGTTTTAACGTGCTCTTAGGCTTCAATAAAAGTATACATATGCAAGTATAAAATAAACAGCTGCCTCTGCATTACTAGATTGCACACCACTGTACATAAATGAGAATAAGTATAGGACTGCTTTTCGCTGTGATTCTCCAGAGTTGCTTTGCATTACAAAACCGCATGGCAAGCCTTGCACGCAAAAATGAGCAGCTGCTGAACGGGTCAAAGGTCGGAGTTCTGTATTTAGCAACTTAGCAGGGTGAAGGGTAATGTTTGCTTTGACACTTCGACCTTCGAAATGTTTTTTGAAAGACGAGATGATAGCGCAAAGAGAGAAAGAGAAGCTTTGCTTCCTATTTTTAGCAAACACACGTTTTGCGCAGTCCTATGCCACGAAGGAAGACAACCCTCAGTTGAACATTGATCTGCCATTTATATAAAATAATGGTTTTAGTTTGAAGAATACTGTGTAGGGGCTACGATAAGGAGGAAATGGATTTTAGTTTGCATTCATGCGCCCTCATGTTAATCTAGTACAATTGCTGTAGAAATTGGTTTAAAGTTAACTCAATTTGCATTGTGTTAGACTGAATCAGAGAATAGCCACTTTCTAAGATATCTCCTACAAGTTTGTTTGTGCCTAGTTGCTACAAATAGGGGTTGAAAGTGTTGACAGAAGTAAAACCTGTTTCAGGTTTTCCTACTGTCAAAATGGGGGAAGGAGGCTAGCTCCTCTACAAATTAAGGGTAGGCAAAATTATGTTTTCTCTCTTCTTTTTCTCACTTTTTTTTGAGTCTGTCTAAAGCTGTCTAGGAAATGGCCATGTGACAGTTAAGGCACTTTGCATTGTTCATAAGGCGGCACACAAAATGGGGCCTAAACCATTACAGAGAATGTTTACTTGGTACTCCACAGCTAGAAGTCTTCGTTCCTTGGCAGCCCGCCTAGTATGTACCCCACGAGTCAAGAAAACCCGACTAGGAGGTAGATCATTTGGCTATGCAGCCGCAAGGCTATGGAATGAACTACCAAGTGAACTCAGACAGACTGATGACTTACTGCAGTTTAGAAAAAAGCTAAAAACCAGGCTCTTTCCAAAAGAATAGCCTTGAGAGATTGGCGCATGATGATTCATAGTTTTATAGCTGCACAGTGATTTAGGTAATCCCAGCGCCAGGATGCCCGTTGGGTGACAGCTGCGCTATATAAATGCTACTTACAATTACAATTACAATTGGCTATTCTGTAATACTGTTTTAAAATTGTTAGAATTAATAAAAAGATGAAACACATAAGCTATGTTACTGCCCATCCTGTATGAAAGAATGAGTAGAACAGATTGATGTTCCCTTATTTGATCTTTAAGGAAAATTGTATAGTGGGGGTTTCTGTTCAAAAATCTCAGGTGGCAACACTATTATTGTTTATGTTATTCTCATGTTCTATACAGTTTTGCAAGGGCATTGCTAGTCTTTTATTAGCTAGTCTATGTAAATAAGCTGACAGCCCTTATTAGAGCTGGAGATAGGGTTTTTTTTCCTTTTGAAAATGATGTTGCATAGTCCAGATCGTGAAAAGTACAATGCAGGAAAGACGCTCATGTGATCCTTAGCAAACATTTTGAAGGAAAATATTGTTTTATAGGAGTTTGTTTGTCATAACATGTTCTGCTGAAGAAAAAGTACCCACTATGTTGAAGTTTAGTTCTTTTTGCAATAAGAATCCCTGTTAAATTAGCAGTCTTAGATTTTCCTGCTGCACCTATAACATGAGAGCATGGTCCTAAGCATAACATGTAAGAGAAATTATTTTACAAGTGTCTGCAGTCCTGTACAAGTAATGTAAAATCTATGAGTAAAAGTGTAGAACATTTCCTTTTTCTTGAGGGTTCTTCAGATTGGTAATATAGGAATACACCAATGTAAGGATTTGGAGTATGTCTGTATTGTTTTTCTTTTTTTCCTCAGAATTTAGTAAATGAACACAGACTTCCTTGGCTGCTTGGGATTGGGTGATGTATTACTCTTGTCAGTTCACCAAAACGTTCCTTTTATACTTGCCAATAGGTCCAGGGTTTTCTACTCTCAGATAGATGAAGTGGTTCTTGGGTGTCTTGCTAATGTATGGGGCGCCCCAAGACTAAGGAAGTATTCTGAGACTATCCTCTCTGTTGTTAGATTATTTCTGTGCCTTGTCTAAAGACCTCTTGTTCTGTCCACCAATAGATATTTGCTGCCTTACAACCATTGCCAGAGGGGCCCGGACATCAGATCCAGCCTGGGAGTCAGCGTCACTCCAGTTTGAAGCCAAAGTGAAGGTAACCAGCATAGGCGTTGCTGGCAACTAGGACCTCAGTGAAGGCGGAAGCACTGGGACGTGAAGTGTGTACCCCTGCCACTGTCTTGGGCGAAAGACGGGGTTACAAATCAGGATGGAGAAATCTTTGTGTGGATCCAGTTTTTGATGCCCAGCTGAGAGAGTCACAGAACGACAAGGACGGCAAGGAGGCTTTTGCTTGAGGTGACCCCCTTTGAAACAAGGGTTGCTTCAGAGATCCTAGCATCAGGCCTCTTAATCCTGGTCCCAAAGTGAATGCAAGTCTACGCCTTTGTTTTTTGATCAAGAGATGCCCGAGCACATTGGGTACAATTTGTGCCCCAACAAAAGAGCAGTGCGCCAGAGGTGCAAATACAGGAGTTAGGGAAGGACTTGAGTTTAGGGTACAGGTGCTATGCCCTTGGTGCCTGTTAGATTAAAGTGAAGAAAACTGGTGCACTGCCTGAGACACTGGATAGGATCATTGAGGGTATTTGCCCTGGGGGGGTGATTGCCCTATCCTGAAAGAAAGACTTTTTCTTCTCCGTGATTCTTGAGTTGCGAGTTGTGCAGCTCCACCGTGGGAACAACAAGAGCCTGCCTGTGAGGCTCAAAACGGACACAGGGAGAAGACTCCCCTCTGGCTGGTTGGTTCAAGGACTTTTTTTTGTTGTTAGTAATGTACCCCTTTGGTCGTCCCATTTTTGAGGAGGAGCAGCCCTTTGCGGCTCCTTGTCCTAATTCCTATGGTCTTGTGTGGTCCTCCTGGTCCACCGGAGCCACAATTGTTTTTTGTAATAATATGTCTGATTGCTTTAATATTTTTTAAGAGTAATGTTTATTCTGCACGAGAAAAGTTCATCTGAGCATGTTACTTTACTCTTTTCTTAAGTATATTTATTGATAATTCAGCCCTCATAAAATACTGAGAAAGTCTATTGAAAATGTTTTTATTAGGTATGTGCTGTTGGTTATTTTGAAATTGACTTAACGAGCCCCATCAGAGCCCTGAAACTTAAAATTAGACTAGATGGTTTTGGTATTTGCTTTCTGCTTAGGATTGGAAAATATTGAGATTTCTGTTTGAGATAATAGTCATTATTCTCTCTTGCTACCTGTATGACCCAATGCTCTGTTCACTTTGTACTCCTGCTTATACCTTGTATATACCTGCTTAATGAAATGTTTAGAATGTAAATGCCCACCTAGCATAGGATGTTGATGAATTTATGAGAAGAAAATGTGCAAAATATTTTCTATGTCTCTACTAGATCATGGCAATGTCTTTAGCTCATGCTAAAAGGATCGTCTGTTAAAGATTGCAGGAATCGCTGTTAGCATGAGCTGAAAGCCATTTTGTACTTGGCAGCCATTTTAGTTAGCCATGTGCTCGCCATGTGCTTTCTCCCTCTTCCAGAGTCTTGCACATGCTCAGAGAGGCCTAGCTGGTAGAATGCACCTGCTCCTAGTATACAACTGTCAAGCTATTCTTACTCATGTAAGCAGTTTAGTCTCCCCTCCCACTTTGTGGAGCAAGCAAATTTTGTATGCCCATATTAGTCAATAAGCATGCTTGTATGTGCTAGGACCTCCCCTTGATTTTATGCTGACTATATAACAAATGCATATATAAGGACCCTGTTCTCTGCACTCATTAGAATGCCTCCTACAGTGGCCTGCGGGTACCGTAAGATGCAATCTCCCTCATCTGAGGTTAATAAAACATGTTTTTTGATATTACAGCTTCTGTGCCAATCTCTTCTTTGTTGGTCTTAAGGACCAGATGTATCAGTGAACCCCTAAGAAGGTTTTTATTTCTACACCCTTAGTGGGTGGAATGTTCTAATAGCATTATAGCCCTTCTGCCTCAGGCTATATCAGTTGTTAAAGGCCCTCTCCCTCGTTATAGGCCCTCGCGTGCGGCTCAGGCCTATAACTCGGGATCAGGGCCTTTAACAGCTGGTATAGCCCTCGGCAGCGGGCTATAAGGCTATATTAGTACATTGGAATGTTGGGAGCTCTATTGAAGACAATGGAGTTGCTCTGGGCTTATAATGGCTGGTATAAGCCCAGCACTCCAACATTCCAATGTTTGTCTTTTTGTTTCTCCATTTATAATTTCTTTTTTTTTTAAACTTTCTTTTATTATTTGATCTTACAAGTGCCATAGCAAAATAACAAACATATATAACACATAGGAACAGGAGAGATGGTGACCACACAAGAACAGAACATATCATGATATTAACATTAAATCCCGGGGTCTAGAGGGGAGAAACAAAAGGAAAATAAAACAATACTAAGAAAGAAAAAAAGAATGCCAGCACAATACATGTACAACATTATTCTAAACATCAGTAGAATACATATACCAAAACTCATCTATGACCTTTCATTGCGACCATTCCTTAACTGGAGCCCATATTTTAATACCCATCTCCCGCTTCCTTTTACCCCTTAAAAGATATAAAGAAGATTCCATATTATATAGTGCCAACAGCCTTGATCTCCAATTCACAAAAGTGGGAGCTTCTGGGCCTACCCATTGTGAAGTGATACACAGCCGGACCAATGCCATAGCCAAAAACAGGAGTGCTTCAGAATACCTTGAACATCTGGCTGAACCCGCCTCCTCATAGCCCATTATAACAAGTTCTGAAGAGATTACAACGGGAACGTTTAAGGCTGTATTAAAAAAAAATTCAATATCATAAATGAATTTAGTCAGTTTTGGGCAGGAGAAGAACATATGCATTGCATCGGCCGCTTGAAGCCCGCACCTACCACATCTATCACCCTTCCGCCCCCCCCACTTAGCAATCTTCGCAGGAGTATAATATAAATCAAACAATGCCATGTAACATTGAGTCCGAAGACTGCCGGAAATTAGAATCTGGCTTGCTAAAGCCAAAGTATGACTAATATCAACCCCCTTTTTACCCAATTTTCACTCCCATTTAGTATTCAGTACATCAATGTCATCCGGGAGGAAGCCAAAAAAGCTGATAAATTGTGCCTATTCTCACTTTCTTACGGCCCGATTCGATTATAGAAATTTTTCAAACTTGGGAGTCCTCCCCGACAATAATTATCTAGGAAGCTCCTAATCTGGAGATACTTAATAAAATCATGATTGCTTAGCTGAAATCTTTCCCTTACGACCGAGAAGGGAGCCACCATCCCATCTTGAAATACATCCCCTATAACCTTTAGGCCGGCCTGCTGCCACCTGAAAATAACTTGATCTTGAAAAATAAGGGGCAGAATTCCAACCGCCGAGATTGGTGTATAAACATTGATAGCCGGAATTTTCCACTTACGCTTGATTTTCTGCCAGATCGTATAGGCTGCTATAATTACTTTAAATTTCGTCTTCTTAAAGTAACTCGGCTCTAAAATCCGGACTAGCATTCCCTTTGCCGCCACACCCAAACCTATTTCATAGATGCTTGGACTGTTAGCCACCGGTACCTCCGCCTTATCTCCACGTAAAGGCGTTTCAAAATGTTGAAGCATGGAGGCCCAATAATAATACCTCAAATTCGGGACCGCCCATCCCTAGGCAGAAACATCCATTTGGCGGCCCTACGTGAGCGCCGATAACCCCAAAGAAATCTAAAGCATGCCCTCTGAGCCCTATCAAGGCATTTTTGAGAGAATTCCAAGGGGATGGTTCTAAATAAATACATACATTTTGGGAGGACCATCATTTTCAAGATGTTGCAACGACCATACAGCGAAAGATGAAGATGATCTAATCTTTCTAATTTACTACTTATGGATTCCACCACTGGGCGGAGATTCAGATCAGGGATGGTTTCAACTGAGGCAGTTATTTTAACTCCTAGATATACCTCTTCAGTAACGACCGGAACGTCAGCCGGACATAAAAATGCTGAATGGAGAATCTGGGTTTTATCAACATTCAGTTTATACCCTGATATTGCTCCAAATTGGCCAGCAATAGTCTTGAGGGTAACAAAAGCTAAAGACACGTCCTTGGTTAGAACCACAATGTCGTCCGCATACGCTAAGGCCTTATAATCGGTGCCATTAACCCTGATTGGCAGAATGTTCTGGCTCCCTTCAATTTTACTAAGAAAGGGGTCAATGTACAAAGCAAAAAGCAGGGGCGAACACGGGCAACCTTGCCTGGTCCCCCTGCTGATATTAAATACCCTGTTTCCTGACCTGAAATATGAATTGTTGCTTCTGGTTCAATATACAGCGCTTTTAGTGCCTGAATAAATTCCGTGGAGAGCCCTTTCCAGCGGAGCACCCCCCAGAGAAAGCACCAAGAGACCCTGTCGAATGCCTTCTCGGCATCCAACAGGATCATCCCCATAGGTGACTCTGTGGCCTGTGCCCAATCTAGCAAGGCGATAACCCTTCTGACATGGTCCGCCGTGTCCCTTCCGAGGATAAACCCATGCTGGCGTATGGACACTAGGGGGTAATGACTTTCGCTAGTCTAGTAGCTAAGATCTTTGAGTATAGCTTACTATCTGTATTAATAAGTGAAATAGGGCGATACGAGGAGGGATTCAGTTCAGACTTATCTTTCTTTTTAAAGAGCACAAAGGTTGTTCGCCTCCAAGATTCAGGTATAACCCCCCTTTGTGCCTCTTGGAGTAGGGAGAGAAAATCCTGTCGAATTTCCTGAGAGAAGACGCCATAAAATTCCAACGGGATTGCATCCGGCCCGGCAGCTTTCCCGTTAGCCAAGGATTTTATGGCCCCTTCGACCTCCTCCCATGTGATTATTCCTGAGAGAACCTGATTTTGCTCTACCATAACTCTAGTGGTATCGATGTCTTGCAGAAATCCCTCCATCGACGCCTCACTAGACAACATAATCTCCTCAGTGTATAACTGAGTATAACATTTTCAAAGACCTTCAATACCCCCTCCTGTGTATCCTGAATCTGGCCAGATTGATCCTGTACCCTAAGAATTTGCTAGGCTCCTCTGTTGTAACCGTTTAGCGAGGACTCTACCAGAGCATACATTGTAGTGCGAAACTGCATGTACGTTGCGGCCAAATCTTCCCCAAAATGTATTAAAACTCTAGATTTAGCAACAGCCACCACTTGCTGACTCCGAGTAATATCACGACCATCCTTAATATCCTGTGTCAACTCTAGCTCTGCCACCCGCAATTGCTCGATACGCTCCTTAGTCTGTTCCTGTGCCGTTCTCCAACGAAAAGCCGCAAAACTCTTAGTTTCCCCTCGGATTGCTGCTTTAAATGTATCCCAGACTATACAGTCTGAGGCCGTCTTCCTGTTAATGTTTAAGAATTCCACAATCCATTTGGACATATGATCGCGATACACCTGATCTAACAGTAACTTCCTCTCAAACGTCCATGATCTTGATATCCTATCTACAAACCCCCAGGGACAGTCTAGTATTAACGGATTATGGTCAGATAAGATTCTGGGGGGAATCTCAACTGATGTTCCTTCTACCAACTGCTCGGACATGAAGAGATAGTCCAGACGAACCATTTTATTATGGGGGGCAGAGAAAAATGTACATCCCTGATCGTCCTTTTTATACCTGAACCAGGCATCAACTAATCTATGCTCACAGACCAAGGTTCAAAGGGCATTAAAAACTCTTGGTTTCCTCCCGAATAATCCTGAGTAGTCCAAAGGTCGAAATTGCCTGGCAAATGGATATTAAGATCCCCACAGACTATCAGTGGTTGCGGCCACAGTGCTAACTCAATGTTTAAAAATGTCAGCACCTCCGCGTCATCTAAGTTAGCGGCGTAGATTGAGCAGAAGGAAATAGGTCTACTATTAATCATAATTTCAACCACTGCCCAACGACCTGCACTATCAACTTTCACTTTTTTACAGGTCCAAGCCCCACGTCTTGCCAGTATGGCCACCCCCCTGATCATAGAAGATTGTTTGGTACACGCTACTAAGTCAAACCCTAAGCCTTTCATTTGGTCTCGCTTGCCCCAGGGAATATGGTTTTCCTGCAGACATAGTACATCGATCTGCATAGACTGTAACACCTTGGAGAGGAGGCTTCGCTTCTTAGCATCATTTAGCCCACAGATATTCCAAGTACAGATACGGAGCCTACCCGTCATTAACCCCTAAGATAGAACCTAACGATGCCTCCAACCTTATGAATAATATTAATAAACCAACATTTTTCTTTGTCATCTCAGTTCCTAAATTACAACTCAAAATACATTTGCCATGCCTACTTTTACAACCAAGAACCAGACATAGCCACCACAACCCACACCCCGTGACCCCACCCCCACCCCACACCCGTGATCCCCCCCACCCACGACACTCGTCCCCCTAAGCGAGGCAACAGGACGGTGTCCTTGTGATGGTTGGACTGGCAGCCCCCGCTCCCCCCTGTATTCACCCCCCACTTAAGAGACCAGGGCACTGAGCTATCAGAACCAACACTAAACCTAAAAATTAAAAAATAAAACACCATAATCATTAACCCAGGCCCACCCAATTTACTGACCTATGACGTGATTCAATTGGATGAGACAAATAGAAACAGAGATACTACATTCCCATATTGCCTAGATAGAGTTCAAATACTCCTTTGCATGAATTTCAGACTGAAAAAATCTAGTCTGGCCCTGAAATATGACTTTCAGCTTGGCGGGAAAGAGCAGGAAAGCCTGTGCCCCCTTTGCTTGAAATGGTGCAATCTGCTGGCGGAGCTGCCATCTCCGCTCAACAGTTGCCTGACAAAAATCAGGTCTCACAAAAAATTCGCAATCCTTCCCTACCCTTTTTCTATCTGGCCTTGCTAGGTCAAAAATTTGTTCTCTAGCCAGTAAGTTATTCAAGCTAATTAAAATCGCTCGCGGTTTATCAGCATTTGCCCCCCGGTTCTGTCTCAGGTTAAAAGGAAACCTATGTGCTCTCTGCACCTCTACCCATTGTTCCAGATCCGGGAATGCCTCCGAAAATAAGTCTATAACAAATTGCCGAACATCCGACCCTTCTTTTCCTTCCGGAATACCTAAAATTCGGAGGTTATTCCTCCTAGCCCGATTTTCCAAATCTGACAGTTTCCACAGCATATCGTCCCTTTGGTTTTTGATCGAATCCGTAAGACCCTTCTGTGCTGCCATATCATTTTCTAGTGCAGAAATCCTCCCTTCAGCCTCGACAATCCTGGCTGCTATATCTGAACATGTTTTGGCTACTCTGCGAATCGCATTCTGCATTTTGCGGCACGCCCCCTGTGTCTGGGAGCTTTCCTGACGTGTTTCTTCACGATGTGCCACGATCGTCTGGTAGATAGTAGATAGCGTTATCTCTGATGGGGGACCTGTAGCCGTAACTAAAGCACTAGTATCAGCCACCCCATTACTGCCAGTAGTTCCAGGCTGAGTTGAAAAGGAATAATCCCATGCCATTGAGCCCATACTTCCTGGAGCCTTTTTTAGTGAGGGGCATGCTTGCTCTCTTTGCTTCCTAGATTTGCGGACAGTCCCCTCATCTAACCGCTCCGCATCGCCTGCTTGCGCTTGGTCAAAACGCCAACCGCCCGGATCACTGTCATCATCCGTCCATTCTTTCTCTGGTCCTTCATCCGTGGATGTATCTGATGGATCTGACATAGAGTAGAATTTATCTCCTCCTTCTAAGTCCTTAAAGAGTCCACTATCCCCAAGATCCCTTGGGTGAGCCCCTTTAGCTTCGATCCTTATGGAGTCATCCCCCTTACTGGGCACTTTAGAGTTTTGCTGGGCTCCTAATGCATGGACTCCTGACTGAAGGACTACAGTACCCATAGTGCCACAGCTCTGCACTGCCATCCCGTCACTGGAATCATTTTTCTTGCCCAGGTCGATCTCCAGCCTTTCTCCAAACTTGATGCCTCATTAGCCATAGCCCCATTATTATATGTCACGGATTGCGCCTTGAGGTGAGAGTCATTTTGACCATCGATCGACACACACTGATCACCCTCTAGTGCGCTTACATTTGTAATTAGGCTTGTGCTGGAAAGCATACCTGCATCGCTTTTCCCCCCTTGCACCACATCCAAGGTCGAGAGCTTAACACCGGGGGCAGCCCCTCCACTCGCAAGGGACACAGTTCTTTTCGGCTTCACCGTTTGAGCCTTAAACAGAGATGGCAGCGTTTGTTTTCCTTTCACTGCTACCAACTGAGGCTGTCCGCCGGCTCCAAGGACTGACTCTTCCGCCCCTTTGACAGCTTGTGTCTGCTTTTCCCCGCCAGCCGCTCTGCCGGGGCTGGCCGCCTGCGCTGGAGGCATACGTGCATTAAAACTCTTCGTGGAACTTTTCAGAGGCATGGCAGTCCGGAGCCGCAGGGATACTCGAGGGAAGCCCAGACAATACGGGAGGAAACCGATCCAGGCTGCTGCACCGGGTAAGTCACGTAGCTGATTTAAACGCCAAAGCATCCTAAATTTCACAATAGTAGGTGCTGTTTCCTGCTGCTTCCATCGTCTCGTTTCGCCTCATCCACACGCCTGTAGAGGGGTCACCCAGGAGGGAGAGAGAGCCAGACGCCAGCTCACACAGCCGAGTGACCGGCCGCCATCTTTGCCCCTACTCGGGTGGAATGTTCTAATATAGCCTTATAGCCCGCTGCCGAGGGCTATACCTGCTGTTAAAGGCCCTGACCCGAGTTATAGGCCTGAGCCAATACAGTTCTATAGAGTAGTTACTGTTTCTTTCTGTCTCAGAAAGAATCTGTATGGTTCCCAAATGTCCTTAGGGCGAGTCTTAGGGTGCAGAATGTTGCTGTGTTCACCTCATCGCTATACTGCAGTACGCTAAGTCCTAAATCCAAGCAGCATGCGTGGGCGCTTTGGGACTCATCTACATTATAGTCACCTTCCTCTTAGCCAATAATAATGCCATGGAGAAACACTTACAGATCTTTTTAGGAATAGCATCAGTGACACCTAGCAGTACCAGTCTAGTGGCTAGGACAATCGCTACCTCTACCCTTGTACTCAAAGAATGGAATACTCTGTTAAAGTATTGTGCTGTTGAAGGTCACGACCATGCAGTGTGCAGGAGAGCATCGTTTGATTCTTTACATTTTTTAGACTCCTCAGACTTTCCCTGAGAGAACCTAGCCATCCATTCCGGAGTTTTTATTTCAGGCGGTTGATCAGATAAAAAAAAAATACTTTATTTAGACAATCAAGTCCATTAAAGTGCTGACAACATGATTTAAACAGTGTGAATTAAGATTAGGGCTCCCGGTTTTATGGTATTTATTTTTTTGACATTTCCGTCTGTATTGATCCATATTTATTTTTTGTCAACTTTATCTGTATTTATCCATATTTATTATGGGTTTTGTGAAAAAAGTAAAGCTGAAACTGGTATATTTCCACATTTATTTAACCTATAAATATGCACTCATACTTGAATGCCTGCCAGGTTTCAGTGATAGGAACACCCGCAGAAGATAAATCAATGCACTTATCTGAAAATATGCACATTTCCGTATAGGCCTTGTGCATATCTACTGCTGTTTAAGCCTCTTTACTAAAATCTCATTCTTTTTTAACCCCCCTACCTATCAATCCATACAGTTATTGGCCTGGAAGTCATGGCAAAGTGTATCTAAAATCACTCAAAAGCACCCAATTTCCGTTTTTATCCACATATAAAAATAAATACGGACAAGAAACTAAATGGTTTTCAGTCTGTATTTATCTGTAAAAATCAGTAAAAACAGAAAACAGGGAACCTTAATTAAGATATAAAGTATGGCAAACCCCAGTATGCGTACCCCTATAAAATGCAAGTGACTTTTCGCGTGGACATGAATATCATGAATCAACTTCAACATAAGCATTTTAAGCAAAACAACAATTTTAGCCTGAAATTTCTGAGGGTAATAATAGGATTTGGTTACATCTAGCAGCGTTTCCATTATAGAAAAATCAGCCTGGAATGCTGGATCTGGTGTAGACCTAATATGATGGAAGGTAGTGTGCTGTGTTCTACAAGGATAAAATACTGAACTTAGTGCAAACTTTACAAGAGAAGTGCATTTCACAATGTGTTGATTCCCACTGAGCTAGGGGGCTATAAAAGTGTCAGAACTGGCTCTAGGGTCATCCAGTTTGTGAAAGCTTGATTGTAAGAATTATTAAAATTGCTAGAATACAATATGAAATACTGTAACAGATGGAATTCGTTAAAATGAGAACTTCTCAAGGCTCGTTGATCAATGTCCCTTCTGTAAAATTGAGTCCTGCTTTATGCAAGTAAGAGGCAGCGAGACCTGTGAGAGAAAAATAAATAAATAAATAAACATTTAGCAGTTTGCTCTGCATAAAGCAATTGGGATTCAAGTGGTTCTTGTGGGAAAAAGTGCATTGTGCAGGGGGCAGTCCTGTGCAAATGAAGACTAGAGCACAAGTACTGTGTATCAGCCAGAGAATCAAATCCAGTACAGTGTTTTAAAGGACAAGGTACTCCTGCCCAGTACCTGGTGAAGGCCAGCGGTCACTGCTGCATAAGCTGTGCAGACCGATAAGGTACTTACTCTAAGGCCTGGTCATCTCCCTGTAGATATTTTACTGTTCGGGCGATTGCACGAGGGTCCCCAGAATTTAAACATGCTATTATTGCTTGCCTGCAGGATCTCATCCTGGTCTGGTTACAGAAAACCCTGAGCCAACGACAGCACAAGTTTACAGTGGACTTGCAGAGGCAAAAGGTGTGGAAAGCGTCTTCTTTTGGTAGGCCACAGCCTGCAGGGAACTTCTCCAGATGCCCTTAGCCATGATGCTGCATGCGTATTGGTAGAGAGTACACCAAGTTGATGTTTTAGGAAGGCTCCCTTTATCCTGCTGCTGAGGGCTTCTCCCAAGTATGGTTGGGTTTGAGCAGTGAGTAACTGTTTAGGACCATCCATGCATGGGCGCAGCTCTCCAGAGAAGCCTTGCCCTCTAGGGATGAAATTTGATTCAACATTTTGCTGGCTGTCCTTTGAAACAACTCAATGGTGTGCATTGTGGACCATAACTGTGCTAGCCCAAGCTGTTCAATGGAATCTTTAAGGTATTTCCCAGCTGATGAACATGGTTTGTTGACTTCGAGCAAGGTGTTGTAATTTATGGTGCCCCTTTCGGCTGACTGGATTCTGTAGCACAAGCTGAGGAAAGCTGCTCTTCTGGCTAACGTTTGTTTGCCTAGACCAAGTTCTAGCCTGATCTGGGCGGCCAAGATGAGGCTGAACGATGGCCCACTCAGGTTCCTGAAGAGTATGGTGAGGCCCCCTGCCAGGGCAAGTCCTTTCCTTTTTATTTCCTCCCTGTATGGTTTGAAGTGTCCTTTGTTGTCGAATATTAGACCAAGGTATTTGTATTCAGTAACTTCTTCGACCCTTGTGGAATCGAGGAATCAGCACATTTTACTGCCCGTTCCTCTGTAGCAGTTCATGATTTTGGTTTTCTGGGTGTTGATTATTAGATTGCTTTTTGATGAGTAATCATCAAAAAGCAATTCAGAAGAAGCTGCATCCCCACCTTGGTACGGCTGAGCAAAACCACATCATCAGCATACAGCCGATTTGAAAGAGGAATAGTGCTGCGTTTCAGGGCGTGAGAATTTATCGATGCAAACACTGGAGAGAGGTCTGCCAGGAATAGATTAAAAAGTGACGGGGCCAAGACATAACCCTTCTTAAGCCCCCGGGATGTTGATGTAGCTCTGGAAAGATTTGCCCCATTTCCCAGCTTTATTGTGACCCAAGTGTCTGTGTACAGATTTTCGATTGATCTTTGAAGGATTGGTGGTACACCCCAATTCTTTAACTTGTTCCAGACAGATTTTGTATGACACAGTCGAAGGCGGCTTTATAATCTATGAAGCATAGATAGATTGATTGCTTGGTTGATTTTGAGACTTCAAGTAGCAGGGTCAGTGCCATGATGTTTGTCAGAATTCCAGTTTTTTTTTAGAACCCCGTCTGATTGGTCGGCATGATTGGAATGGTGTTAGCTCAGTCAAGGAGTCGCTCCAGTAGAACGCTTGCGTAGTACTTCGCCTCATTTTTTTTCCGTCCTCATATCACCATTACTGCAAAGTCAGGCCCCTTCTATGAACACTTTCCAGCCCTAGGCCTGCTGCGTACTTTAGCTGGCCCTTGCCACGCAGGTGTAAACCAGGAACCTGGTTCCTGACTGTGCCCAGGTGTAATCATAGGATCGCTCATTAGATTACTGCTTCGACCCTCATACCACTCCACATTTGGAAGTCAGCCCAGATCTTATTTTCTTAACCCCCTCTGATCTACAGTTCATGTCCATTCGACAGTTATATCTCACTGCTTGAAGCCAATCCACCGTTCTTGGAGGTAATGGGTCTGTCCAACATTTACAAATCTCCCTCCTAGCTAAGAGCATCAAGTAAAACGATAAGGCCTGCTGTGATCTGGACTGGAGTTGTCTAGGAGAGATGTCCTCACCCATTAAAACTGGAGTTAGGCTTAGCATTATATTCTTCACCTCATTATCGATAAGGGCTATCAGTCTGTAGTTTTTGAGTATTGATTTGTCGCGCCCTTTAAAGATTGGTGAAATGACAGACCCTTTTGAGGAGGCTGGGATTGTAGCACCTGACAGAGCGTGGATGAAAAGGGGGGCCATGTGCACTGCCCATTTTGCTGGGTTGGTATTATAGATGGCCTGGTGGATTCCGTTCGGGCCTGGAACACCTCTGAGTCTGTCTTTGGTTATCTGTCTGTCAGGCGGTTTATGAATTTAAAGTGCAATAATATGTGTATGTAATTAAATGGGATATTGTTTTGTTTTTTAAATGTTTTTATTTGGTTTTGTATCTTAAGGGATGCAGCAATTTCGCTTAGGAAGACCACGTTGCATATGAAAATAACATTGCCAGCATCGAAAAGATATGAACAGTATCATGAACAATAAACACTACCTTCCTCCCACCCCCCAACCCAACCACTTTCAGCCGATTTACTATCACAGTACAAAGAAAATGTACATGGTATTACTGCATTCCTGCTCATGTCCTGGCACACCCACTAACAGTTACGTTGCTGGCTATCGCTCCATGTCGTCGTACAGGAGAACTAGGGAAAAATAGGTTAGCCAACCACCCCAGACCTTTTGAAAAATGCTGGGGCAGCCCCTACTGGCACAGGTAAACCTTTTCTGTTATCATGTACATCTCCATACCGCTTTTCCATTCCTGTAGGGTTGGGCACTACCCGGCTCCCCATTATCGAGCCATGTCTCTTTTCACCACCACCAGTCATAGGTTATAAAGCAAGAGCTGAAATCTAGGAAGGTTAACATCATTGGGGATCCCCAGGATGATGAATTTGGGTTCGAGCGGAATAGGTTCGCCCGGGATCTTGCCTAATTCCCGTGATTGCCTTTCAGTAACCCTGCATGTTTGGGCAGTCCCATATTGTGTGCAAGAAGGTACCCTCGCCCATTCTGCAAGGCAGGCCTGAGGGTGTTGTGCTCTTCTCATCACATGTAATCTACTTCTATCATAAGACACCCTGTGGGGGATTTTAAATTGTATTAGGCGAAGCATCGCTTTAATCGACACTTTCCTCAGGTGCATCAGGGCAGTCTCCCAGTCAAGATTGTCCATTTCCCCCAGATCTGCACCCATCATCCCCACAACCTCTGTAAGTTGTCAGACATATTGTTGTCAAGAAAATTGCACCTCTTCCAAGCTCCTTGGTGAGGAGCTGACCCTCTAGTGGGGCAAACTCAGGGATGTCATCCCCAGGGATTCCCTTGGCCTGCCAGGCATGTCGGAGCTGTTCGTATTTCCAGAATTGGCTTATGTGCAACTCCTATTCCTGTTGCAGCCAGAGAATGATTTTATGTCACCACTACTCAACAAGTCCCTTACTTTGGAGATCACAATTAAATCCCAGGCTCCAAAGCCCTACAGTTTCTGTATATCAGGGAGCCAGTGTCCCTCTCATAAATGTGTTTCCTGTGTAATTCTACCGTTTCAACCCAAGCATTTTGTCACTTTCCCCTAGGCCGCCAAGGCCACCTGTGTGGCAGGGAGGAGGCCTTGTGCTCCCTTGCCTCCATAAAGGTAGTGGGGGCATGGTGTTTTTCCCCACTGCGCTCGTTCCAATCTGAACGTAGAGTGATCTCATGGCGTGAAGATCCAGTCATTAAGATTGATTAGCAGTGCTGCCCAGTAGTAGTCCTCTAAGTCCGGGAGAGCCAATCCCCCATTGTAGGGGATGGACTGCAGAGTTTTCAGGGTGATTCTGGGGTGTTTCCCATCCCATAGTAAGATGCATAGGTCACCCTCTAATTTAGCAAATAATTGAATGGGGACCATGTAAAATGTGTTTGTGGCATATACAAACGTTTTGGGAGCGATATCAGTTTGAATATGGCTGCTCGACCCTTTAATGTAAGGGGGAGACTCCTCCATCTCTCCCAGTCCTCCTGGCAAGCCCTGGCCAGCCTTCCCAGATTTTTCTCGAAACAGAGCTCCTGTTTTAACATCATGAAGATTCCCAGATATTGGAAGCAATCCATCACACACAGTAATTGACGGGGGAGTAGGGTTCTGTCCATCTCACCGCTTGGTAAATAAATCATCAACTTGCCCCAGTTAATCCTATAACCAGTGTATCCAAAATAATCCTCAAAGAGCTGGAAGAGCAGTGGGAGGGTCTGGGACGGCTTTGTGATGTAGAGGAGGAAATCATCTGCATAAAGTGAAATTTCTCCTCAACCTCCTCCAAGTCTGTAAGGGCAAAGCAGCAAATCTCTGATAGGCTCGCACCATGCAGGCCAACGATTCTATGGAGAGGGCAAACAGGAGGGGGGACAAGGGACATCCTTGATGTGTGCGGCTTCCAATGGGGAAGTCTGAGGACAACATTCCATTGACCCTGAAAGCCGCTACAATGTTATGATGCAAGAGACCCACCCATTTTCGAAATTTGGAACCAAATCCAAAGCACACAACAGATTGCGACAGAAAGGGCCAGCGCACTGCATCAAATGCTTTCTCTGCATTTAGAGATAGACATACGTGAGTCTCTGACCGAGCCCTGGCCATCTTCATCCATCCGAATCACTGCTGATTTGCACGGCGAACACGCCACAGCCTGGAGATCCGAAGGGTTCTACCTAATACTGCCGGATGGGGCAGCTCTTCTAAAAGAAACTCCCTTACATTTGGAAGCAATTTTAGCTTTCCGGACACAAGACTAATTGGTCTACATCTCCAGGAGCAGAACTTATAGGAACCCCTTCCGAGTTGGAATTATCACCGGAATTAAGAGACTACTTGAAACTGACCTCAGCCCTGAAGAAGTCGCGGGGTAATACCCTGTAACAGCGACGAAACACGTGTTGGCTAAGAAGGCATAAAGATCTTGAATTAAAGACATCTGAAAATATAAAGACAAGCATCATTGTGATATTTTATGGAACTTTATGTATGTACTTTTGAACGTGTGCAGAGGATTTGTATATATAGCGTAGCGGTCTGCTGACCACAAACGTGGGGATCTGGTGGTTTTTCCCTACCTTATGCACCGTGCCAGATTACCTGCCATTACTGATTTGTACTTGTGATAGACCTTAGAGCGCAAATTTTGCCTATTGCTGACCACCAACTGTATAACTAGTGCATGCAAGTCGCCTATGAGATTGTACCTTGGCTAAAAGGTCTGTGGCTTCCCTTCTTGAACCAATAGACTTCTTACTAACCCATAAACTCAACAGTGCTCCCACTCCTCACCTCACCCCACATGAACTCCTGCGAGTGAAGGCCCTCACTACAAAACCAAAACTACTCGTCGGGGAAGCAGAGAGGTCTCTAGCCCGCCCCTCCCACCCACTTAACTCAGTCCCTTAAGTTCAAGAATCTAACACCCGGGCCGACCACCCCTAGGAGTGGCGTCCCAATGCCAGTTGCATTAAGTGAAATGGGAAGCGGAAAGAAAAGAAGTGAAATGTTCCACTCAAGGAGTGCCGGCCTTTCAGAGCAACGTATGCCCCCACCCTTCAGTTACCATGTATGTTCGCCAATTCAGTGGTTATACTGCAGCATTCATCCCTTTCAGGGTCTGGTTCAAGGGGACGCTCCAGGTTGTCAATTACTACTGCCAAAGAATGCAGGAATTCTGATCCAGACTCTGGCCTCTAATTAGTAGCTCCCATGCTCATATCTTCATACGGACGTTCCTGCCTAGAGCATTTGGATGTTGTCGAACTGTTCCCATCAGAGTCGGAGGATGCCTTTGGTCGGCCCTTGAGTCTTGTCCCGTGCCATGGAGTCTCTGGTCCCCACTGTTGGGTCTTCCTGCTTTTCCTCAGTGTTCTCTGTCTATCCTTTGGTCGGGCTCCTTCCTCCCAGTGGAGAAAGTGTTTCAGTCCCTTCTCCCCCCGATTTGTCAGCCTGGGGCGTTCTTTGATCTATTCCCAGGTTTCCTTGTGCAATTGAAAGAAGATGTTCTTTCCCTAATGTATTACTTTGAGCTTTGTAGTAAACAGGAGCATATATTGTATTTGGAGACTATGTAGTTTTACTTTTACTGAGTCAAATGTGCGCCTTTGGTGCTGAACTTCGCGGGATTAATCAGGGAAGACTAACATTTTTCAATTTTCATGGCACACTTCCCCGAGTCTGTGGACTTCAGTAAGGATCATGTCTCTGTCAAGACAGTTGAGGAATCGTGCCATTACCGGGTGTGGGTGAGACCCCGATGCCGGTCTACCTCCCAAGGCATGATGTGCCCACTGATTGATGAAACAGGCGGAGATCTTGTCCTGTGGGATTATTCATTGGAGCCAGGTATCAAGGAACCACATCATTTTGGAGCCCTCCACCCCTTTTTGGAAACCCATGAATCTCAGATTGTTTCTTTGCGTGCAATTTTCCACATTGTCTATCCACCACAGCACATCCTTAATTGCTGTGCGAGTCTCCGCCCCTTCTCTATGAAGATCTCGGAGCGTGTCCTCTAGTTCTGAGATCCTGCTTTTGGTGGTGGGACCCTCTCTGCCACATTGCAGAGGTCTTGACATAGGAGGGACACCTCTAACCGAAACTCACCCACCCTCTCCTCCAGTGCCTTGCAGGAGGCTTGCATTGCCATGAAGAGTGCGGCGTGGCATGGGTTGTTGAAGTTCCTCTGGTGGAGGGTTAATGGTCTTGGTGTAGGGATCCATTTTTCCTTGAAGCTGGGATCTGAGTTCCTTGTCCTTTGCCATCGTTTGCTCGCTTAGTCACGTAAGGAAATGTCCCACTGTACAGGGCAGAGACACAAGCCCAGGAGGATTATGACAGGCACCACAAAGGTCACAGCACCCACTCGCCCGAGAAGATGTCTACAGTGTAGTTATCAGGCAATCTTCACAGTCGATGGAAAGAAGAGGACAGACCCACGCGTGTCATACAGATCACCTGAAAACAGCTGGCCAAAGTACGCCTCCAAGTGTGCCGGCAATCGGGCCCCCACATCGTTGGTCACAAAGAGGGGTGGCTGTACTTCCCACATGGCTAGAAGCCCAGGCCCCGAAGTTGTCCAAGATGACCTTCTCACTCCTCCCTCACTGTGGGGGCTGACGTGTTGTCTAAAGTACGGTGGGGGGCCCTCAGTGAATGACAAGCAGGGCCAGCCACCTTGGGCGCATCCACCCTCTCCTCACCCCAGTGCACCTCCTTCTTGTCTGTAAGATTATGCATGGCTCCTGACGTCTAGCTGCTCCCCTGGGTGCTTCTGTCTCCGGTGCCCGGTGTGGCCCTCCCACCTCTGGACCCCCAGGGGTTATCTCATGAATTGGGAAAGAAGTGGAGTAGGGAAAGGAGGCAGGCCACCCAGCACTACTGTTGCAGAACTCTCCTCTACCTGCCCCCTGGCGTGACCACCTGGTGAGTGAACAAGGCAGCTCCCAAGGCTCCACCTCGCTCTGAGTCTGGCACCCCCACACATGCTCCACAGAGGCCGACAACCTCCGCGGCCTTCAGGCCCTCAGGGCTTGCAGATGCTGCTTTAGGGGCCTCCCCACTCCGTTCTGATATCACCAGCGAACGGGGGGCCCCTGCAGCCACTCCCCCGCTTCCAAGGCTGTAGTATCTCTGGCCCACACGCCGTAGTCAGGTCCAGGTCTGGACCGGGCCACAACAGCTCACCCCCTCTGGAGCCCCAGATCCATCTCTGACTGAGCTCAGCTGCTCAGGAAGGGGGGGAGTGAGGGTAGGGGATGCCACTGGACTCAGGCAACCCCCGGCCATGCAGCAGAAATCCCAGCAGGTATACGGCTGACTCCGTGGGTCCCCTGAGGCCCGGCCGTGCTTGAAGTGCATGTACCTCCCCCTCCTCTCCGTCTCTCAAGAGGGAGCGGTGCAGGGCA